>NW_010729302.1:8310-19299 GCF_000365185.1 Nelumbo nucifera
GAGACAGGCCATCCCAACACTTGGCGGCACACCAGTATCAGCCTTGGCAGGATAAATCTCCCCAGACTTATTCAATGGTTGTGAACATTTAAAACTAACACGAGTCTCAATTAGTGTCCAGTTTTAGGGTCTTACACAGAATTATACCAAACAACATGAATCAARCATGCACTTTATTTATTTACACTAGATATCAAAAGTACATCAATTCAGATTGAAGCTAAGGGCATACAAAACTGTCCAACAGTCTGAATCTTAGTGGACTAAGCCATCGTGAGAGGCTTTGTTAGGGAATTGAGGTAAGACTATATATGTTATGATAAAATAAGGATGAGAGGGAGTAGAGAGTTGATAAGTTTCAATTGAATTAGGATTCTTAGATGGTGACAAATAAAATGCTACAACAGAGGGCCATTGGACTCAAGTTCGTGCTAAGAAAAAGCAAGTGCATAAAACTTATCCCACTGATGGTCCACATCCTGTTACTAGTTCATAGACAAGCCAAGGTTATGAGGGGTAATTTGGTCCTCCCAAGCTAATGGCGACACGTGGCCTTTATTGACATCCAGTGCTGAGTCAGCAGACCAACTCGATAGGTTAGCTTGGAGCACCTCCCATAGTCTGATTTTGACCTTGGCAAGGGCGAGCTGGCAGAGCCTGTAAGGTCACTAGCGACCTGGCCAAAGAGCCAGCCGAGCTGAGGCGAGCTAAGGTTACCCGCGAAGGTGAGCTTGCTAACTGTTCCTGCTACTTTGCCACCAAAGGCACCGGTATCATGACTATTAGAACAGCTCACCATACCGCGTGCCAAATTCTACTCGAACAAACTATAACCACCATGCGGAACTCACAACTGACACATTAATACGCCCTATATTGTAAAAACAGCTCCACCAGAGGCTCAAAGTTGTTACCAAAGTGCCATGGGCTCCCTAATGACTATAAAAGGTGTTCCAATCCACCTGGGAAGGTACGTGCACTAATACTCTCTAGCTCCCTTACACTCTTAGAGAATATCCTCATTCACCTACTGACTTAAGCATCGAAGTGCCCTCCCCAGATAAAAACTACCCAAACACTCTCACCTTCTTTCCCCTATAGCACATTTCAGCCCGAGCATCCAGACACCAGCTCACCCAGCCAAATTGACATCTAGTCAGAGTTTGAGTCACAGCACACGAAGGAGCATTTAGATTGCGCGACATCACAAGGTTGCCTAACCTCTCTACTTCTCACTGAATGGAATTTTTTGGAATGTAAGGGGGATTTGTTATGATCCCCCTATTAGGAGAATCAAAAAAAATTCTCGATTACATTATATTGATATTTTAGCTCTTACAAAGCCAAAGTCTGATGATAAAGATTATTAGGTAGCTAGGAGATTAAACCTTAATGGTTGCATAGCTAATATAAATAGAAAAATTGGTTGTTTTTTTTGGAATAATTCTTTTATAGTGTCTCTAATTAAGGATAGTGAACAACTTTTAACAGTGCGTATCAGAGAATTGAATAATACTTTATTTTATTCTTTTAGTGGTTTATGTAATATGTGATAGAACTGACATGTGTATATTGTGAAAAGATATTATTTTTCTGGTTACACAACCTTGGTTAATGCCAGGTGATTTCAATCATATCATGAATCCAAATGAGAAGATATGTGTTGGGCATTTAAATCATTTAGTAACAAGCGGAGGGGCCCTGCGGAATGTAACAGTCGACCCGTTGACCCATTGACTCGATTTTTGGTCAAAAATTGTTGAATCGGTTAATGATTTATTGATTTGAGTGGTCGAATCATTGATTCATTGACCTATTCAATGATTTTTGGCCGTTTTTTTAATTAGGAACCATCTAGGTAATCGAGTCTGTTTTATCCTAATCTTGGTCCCTAGTCAAAAATCGTTGAATCGGTCAAACCATTGACCCGTTCAATGGTTTTTGGTCATTTTTTATTTTTTTAATTTTTTTGTCAAAATGAGCCATACGTTCGAACTGAACAGTCAAACCGTCAACCTGAGAACCGGTGGCTAGAACGGTTCTGTTTTCAAGTCGTATGAGTCACGAGCTCGAATGGCATAACATGTATGGTATTAGTTAATGGACCTCACACACTCAATTTTTTGTCAGAACGGGTCATCCTTTTTTTTATCTTTTTAATTGGGAACCGTCCAGGCAACCAGTTCCGTTTTACCCCAATCCCGGTCCTTGGCCAAAAACCGTTGAATTAGTCAATGACCCATTGACCCGAGTGGTCGAACCGTTAACCCATTGACCCGTTCGATGGTTTTTGGCCATTTTTTTTATTTTTTAATTTTTGTTATCAGAATGGGCCGTCCATTTGAACCGAATGGTCGAACCATTAACCCAAAGACCGGTGGCCAAAATGGTTCCATTTTTGGATTGTATGAGTCACATGCTTGAATGACATAACACATATGATACTGCTTAATGGACCTCACACACCCAATTTTTTGCTTGTAAATTTTGTTGTTAGAATGGATCATCCGTTTGAACTAGACGATCAAACCGTTAACCTGAAAACCGGTGGCCATAATGGTTCTGTAATTGTTTTCTTATAATTTTTTGTTGTTAGAACGGGCCATCCATTCGAACCGAATGGTCGAACCGTTGACCCAAAAACCGGTGGCCAGAATGGTTCCATTTACAAGTTGTATGAGTCACATGCTCAAATGACATAACGCATGTGATACTACTTAATGGACCTCACAAACTCAATTTTTTGCCTATAATTTTTGTTATCAGAATGGAATCGTCGACCTGTTGATCCTTTGACCCGTAAAATTAGTCGGTTTTTATTTTTTTAATTGGGAACCATCCAAGCAACCGGTCCCGTTTTATCCTAATCTTGGTCCCTGGCCAAAAATCGTTGAATCGGTCAACGACCCATTGACTCGGACGGTCGAACCATTGACCCATTTAGTGGTTTTTTGTCATTTTTTTTTATATTTTTAATTTTTGTTGTCAAAATGGGCCATCTGTTCGAACCGAACAGTCGAACCATTGACCAAAAAACCGGTGGCCAGAACGATTCTATTTTCAGGTCGTATGAGTCACACGCTCGAATGACATTACACGTGTGGTATTGCTTAATGGACCTCACACACTCAATTTTTTGCCTGTAATTTTTGTTGTCAAAATGGGTTTTCCTTTTTTTATTTTTTTAATTAGGAACTATCCAGGCAACCAGTTCCATTTTACCCCAATCCTGGTCCCTGACCAAAAACCATTGAATTGGTTAACAACCCATTAACCTGAATGATTGAACCGTCAACCTGTTGACCCGTTCAATGGTTTTTGTCTATTTCTTATTTTTTTTAATTTTTGTTGTCAGAACGGGCTGTCCGTTCGAACCGGATGGTCGAACCGTTGACCCAAAAACCGGCAGCCAAAATGGTTCCATTTTCGAGTTGTATGAGTCACACGCACGAATGACATAACATCATGGTTTTTAAAATTGACCTAGAGGCCGAACCGATCAGGGGTCCGGTTACCGGGTCGAACGGTCTGATCGTTCAAATCAGATGGTCGAACCGTTGACCCATAAACTAGTGGCTAGAACATTCCATTTTCGGGTTGTATGAGTCACACGCTCGAATGACATAACATCATGGTTTTTAAAACCGAACTGGTAAGGGATCTAGTTACCAGGTTGAACGGTTGGCCCGTTCTAACAAAAAAATAAAAAAAAATTTAAAAAACGGTCAAAACTGTTTGAACGGTTCAATATCTAGTTATTAACAATATTTATAATAACTATTATATATTCATATAATTAGATATTTATATAAACAATAATTAGATAATTATAATAACAATATTTATAATTATATATAATAAATATATTCATATAATTAGATAATTATCTAACAATTTATATAGTTAATAGGAAGTGGGTGCTCTCACGTGGTTCCATTTGCTGCACGGAGAAGGCATCCCAATCGTGTGTATATATATATATATATAAGATAGGATGGCTGAGTTTGTTGACATGGTTAATATAACAGCTTTGGTCGATATTGGTTATAGTGGAAGTCGTTTCACGTGGTGCAATAATCCTGAAGGGTTGGACTGTATTTGGGCTAGATTGGACTAGATCCTTGTCAATACCGAATAGGTGTAGTGGTTTCGAATGAAACTCGATTCTCACCTAAACTTGACGTGTTCTGATCACTGTCCATTGTTGCTTTCGATTGATTAAGAAAGCCTTGTTGCAGGTCTGAAACCACTCCGGTTCCAACAGATGTGGGTTCACCATTCTAATTTTTTTAATTTGGTTAGAAGTTGGGAAGAGTCTATCTGTGCCAATCCTTTAATGAGACTCTTTTGGAAGCTTTACAGATTACGAGAAAAACTGAAAATTGGAACAAGGAAGTGTTTGGGGATATCCACGCCAATCATCTCGAGATGCTGAAGACATGGTTCAAATGGCTGAGTTGGAGTATATACAAAATAGTTCAACTGACATTCTGCAACCGATGAGGGATAAACACAGGGAATTACATGAATTTTACAGGATTTTGAAGAGATATAATTTTTGGAGACTGAAAACCAGATTCAAGTGGTTGGATGACGGAAATAGTTGAACATCCTTTCTGATGTAGGCGCATTCGTCTGGCCTATACAAGGCTGACGCGTGTGGAATAAGGGGCGCCAGCATAGGCTCACCATGAGCATGCTCAGGGTTAACTTGCGTGGACCAGGCGGGCCTCATCACAGGGCGCCGCATGGTTCTGGCAGAGCATCTTGCCAGGCCCTCATACGGCTCGCATCTGCACCATCCCCACAAGGTAAGGGATTCAAAACCTTTGTGACCTCTAGTGCTCTCTCCTCTAAGGACTTAGCATTATCGGAGACCTCGTATGGACCCCTCGGCTCCAGACTCACTGCTTACCTTGCACGCATGCTAACATGATCATCGGAGTCCTCGCCTCGGGTTCTCACCTGAGGCCTCAAACACCTTCTCCCTTGCAGATTCATCACTGTGGGAACATCACTTCGTCCTCCCTTGGAAACCCTTCTCAGTACTAGCCCTCGGCTTCTACAGCATCCGAAGGAGCGATTCACCTTGGCCTCAGCTCATCTCCCCACGACCCTCAAAGCCTTTGGCCTTCATTTGAAGCTTGGAAGCAAATTTACTTTGTTGCCTTCGGCCAAACCGAGCATCAACGATTGACGCCGTCTGTGGGAAACGTTGCCAAGATGATTCCCCCAAAACACTACAAACTCCAGATCTCCTAAGCTTTAGACACCATGGTACGAAGAGCCAGGAACCCCCAGAACCTAGTCACGAATGAATAGTTTCAGGCCATCCTCGACCGTTTGGAATACCTCACGCAGTGCGTGGAACAAGCATACCCCCGGGCAGAAGGTCCCTCTTGAGGCGACCACCCCACTAGGGTGTCAGATCTTAGGGTCGACGTGAGCACATCGAGCCACCAGCACTCGGCCTAGCCGACTCCCAACAGGTCGAGCCCACCGAGTCTGGCAGCAACCGACCCGCCGGCCCACCACATAGGAACGAAAGACCTCCCAGCCGACAAGAGGAAGAGTCGGTGCAGTCCAAAGACAGCCACCAACCTTTTGAGCAACACCACTGCCATAGGAGAGAGAACCCCTAGGACAAAGGCGGGCACCTTGGCCGTCATAGCGCCCATTCAAGGGTCGAGAGCTGACACCGCGCCTCTACCACGCCGGTCTCAAACCTCTGCGACGTCATGAATGACCACTGTGCCAGATGAGGAGTGTGTGGTCCTGCCTCAGAGCATTCCAGAGTTCGTGCTGACCCTTATCGTGCCATCATGCCCACGAAGACAGAGATGGGTGGCAAGCTCTAGCCGACCCTCAGATTGCAGAACTACGGGCTGGGATCGGGGCCATCAAGGACGAGCTCCGCTAGTTCTGAGATAGCCGAGCTAACGCCTTGACCAATCAAAGCAATCCGACAGAGAGAATGGACGCCTTCACCCCGGACATCATCTCCGAGCCACTCCCCCACCACTTCAAGGCTCCCACACTAGAGATGTATGATGAGAACTAAGACCCCGATGACTACCTGGAAAGTTTCAGGGCGCTCATGATACTCTATGGGTATTTCGATGCCTTGACGTGCCAAACTTTCCAGGCTACCTTCAGGGGGGCCACCTGCCATAGGTTCTCTAGTCTCCAGCCTCGATCAATTAGCTCATGGGAGCAGTTTTCCATCCTGTTCCTTGCTCGCTTCATCAGCAGCAGATGATGCCAAAAAAGTGTAGTCTCGTTAATGTCCATCAACTAGAAGTAGGGATAGAGTTTGCGGTCCTACATCGACCGCTTCAAAAAGGAAGAGCTCGAGGTCTGAGACCTCGACCCCATGGTCATAATGCATGCTGCCATCAATGGGCTCCGCCTCGGTTTTGCCCTGAAGTGCTCGGTCACCAAGACCCCACTGAAGATGAAGCTAGAGTTCCTCAAGAGGATTCGGCTGGCGACTACCAAGAAAAGGAGGTCGAGCGCCACAACGGGCCCCCTGAGAAGAAGAGGAAGGGTGGACCACAACAACAATAGCAACAAGGACAACAAGAGGCCACCGGCCTTAGCCTTGGCTTATAACCAATACACGCTACTCAACTCAACCAGGACCTAGATCCTGATGTAGGTCACGAAGGAGAAATTCATGAAGGAACCCCAAGAGGGGGAACCCAAAGAAGTACTGCAAGTATCACTATGGCACCGACCATGATACAAAGGATTGCTATGTTCTGAAGAAAGAGATAAAGTCTCTCATCTGCTGTGGAAACCTCAAGCAGCACATTGAGGGCAAGGCTGACGCCTCGTCCTCCCAGCAGTAGTAGCACCACCACCACCACCAACAGATAGCCAATGTCATCGACGTCATTTCCGGGGGCACGGCCTCGGCCTCAGCCCACAAGGCCTACACCAATCAGCTAAATATCCAAGGGCCTGCCCCCAAGAAGCTGAAGCAACAGGAAACCTTCTCCTTAACGGAAGAGCACTTGAAGGGGGTCACAGTTCCCCATGATGATGCTCTGGTGATCTCGGTCGTCATCGCAAAGTTTGTAATCAAGACGATTCTTGTCGACACTGGCTCCTCGGCTGACATCCTCTTCTACGAAGCCTTTCAGAAGATGAAGACGTCCCACTGGTCGACTTCTTCGGTAATGTGGTCAGACCAGAGGAAAGAATTAACCTACCTGTCACGGTAGGGACTGAGCCTCAGCAGGTAACGAAGATGAACAAGTTCCTAGTCATGAGGATCGGATCACCCAATAATGAAATCATGGGGAGACTGACCCTTCATGCGCTCAGGGCTGCCACCTCCTCGTATCACCTCACCCTCAAGTTCCCCACTCAGCACGGCATCGAAGTCATTCGGGGGGACCAACAAGTGGTCCGCAAGTGCTATGTGGCAACACTAAAGAGCAAGAACAAGGAAGCGTTGCCACTAGAGGGTCTCAACCTCAGGGAGGAACCAGCGAGCCGAGGCCAACCAGCCGAGGACTTTATCTCGGTTACCTTAGATGAGGCCGAGCCGAGAAGAGAGTCCATGTCGGGTCCATCCTTCCCTAGAAAGCCTATCCAAATTGGTAAGTTTCCTCAAAACTAATGCCAATGTCTTTGCTTGCTCCACCATTGACATGCCCGGAATTGACCCTTTGGTCATCACGCATAAGCTGTGTGGACCTGAGCTCTAGGCTAGTTTGGCAAAAGAAGAGAAACTCTGCACCAGAGTGTTGGAAGGCCATAGGAGGAAGTTGGCAAGGTACTAGACGCCGGCTTCATCCGAGAGGTATACTACTCTAACTGGTTGTTGAACATGGTTTTGGTAAAGAAAGCTAATGGGAAATGGCGGATTTGTATTAACTTCACATACCTTAACTGAGCTTGCCCTAAGGATAGTTTTCATTTGCAAAGGATATACCACCTCGTCAACACCACTACAGGGTACGAGCTACTTAACTTTGGATGCTTCTCCGGATACAACCAAATAAAGATGCACCAAGAGGATTAGGAAAAGACCTCGTTCATCATCGAGCACGACACTTACTTCTACAAAGTGATGCCCTTCATCCTCAAGAATGCAGGGGCCACCTACCAACGCCTTGTTAACAAGGTGTTTAAAAATCAGATGGAGAGGAACGTTGAAGCCTACGTGGATGATATGGTGGTGAAGAGCCTAAAAGTTGAGATGCACACCTCAGACCTGGACGAGACATTTGACACCTTATGGAAGTTCAACATGAAGCTTAATCCCAGCAAGTGTGTCTTCAACGTTACCTCAGGCAAGCTCTTAGGCTTCGTCGTTACTCAAAGGGGCATTGAAGCCAACCCTGACAAGATACAAGCCATACTAGACATGGCGCCCCCTCAGTCGATGAAGGAGACTTAGAGACTCACTGGCCAGATAGCTGCTCTCAACTGCTTCAGGTCGAAGTCAGCTGACCGCTGCCTTCCCTTCTTTCGTGCCATCAAAAAGTTGAAGGATTTTCAGTGGATGGAGGAATGTCAACACACCTTTAATGAACTAACGGTCTACCTTGCCTCACCACTCCTCACTCGGCCAGCCCCGGGAGAAACCCTATATCTATACTTATCGGTCTGGGATGATGCAGTCAGTTCTGTTTTGATAAAAGAAGACAGAACGTAGAAGTCGATATACTACATCAGCAAGGTCCTCTGCGACACCGAAACCAGATATCCCAAGGTGGAGAAATTGGCCTTCGCCCTCATGGTCTCGGCTAGAAAACTTAGGCCATACTTTCAAGCTCACACTATAATGGTCCTAACGATCCAGCCCCTTAGGGCTGTCCTCACCAAACCCGAGACCTTAAGGCGCTTGGCCAAATGGGCCATCGAGTTGTCTAAATTTGACATACAGATCTAGCAAACTTCGTAGTAGAATGCACTTTTGTCCAAGCCCTTCATCGAGCCCCCAAAGTTGTTGAAGGGGACCGCCCGACCAAGGAGATTCACCCTGAATGGACACTCTTTGTTGATGGTTCATCTAATGCCAAAGGAAGCAGAGTAAGACTCATCCTCCTTACCCTAGATGATGTAGTCATTAAGTATGCACTAAGGTTCAACTTCTCGGCATCCAACAACGAAGCCAAGTATGAGGCCCTGCTCGCTGGTTTGTAGGTTGCCAGGGACCTTGGCTCCCTACATGTCAAAGCCGTCAGCGACTCACAATTTGTGGTGAATCAAATCAATGGAAAGTACGAGGCAGGGGTACTTCTAGCCAACCCTCCACAAAGATGTAGCCGAGCTGGTAAGGAAGTGTGACCAATGCCAGAGACATGCCAACCTTTGCCATCAGCCAGCCACAACCCTCTCGGCTCTCAATAGCCCTTGGCCCTTCACCAAGTGGGGAATGGACCTCCTCGGCCCTTTCCCTCAAGCAATGGGGGGGCAGGAAATACCTCGTCATCGCCATGGACTACTTCATCAAGTGGGTAGAAGTTGAACCCTTGGCTACTACCATAGCTCGAGCAATTTAAAGCTTCTTTTGGAAGAACATCATTTGCCACTTTGGCCTCCCCCACATGCTAGTCACTGACAACGGGAAAAAATTTGACGATGCCAAGTTCCAGGAGTGGTGTTCCTCCCTCGGCATCAAGTAGTAGCACACCTCAATAGGCTACCCCCAAACAAAAGGCCTAGCCGAGATCACCAACAAAACCATATTGGATGGACTGGCGACCAGACTCGACCGAGCTAAGGGCCTATGGGATGACGAGCTAAGTAGTGTACTCTGGGCATACTGGACCACAACTTGGATGGCCACAGGAGAAACCCCGTTTGGCCTTACCTACGGTACGGAAGCCGTTATCCTAGCAGAGATCGGCCAGCCAATGCTCCGAATTGAAGCATATGATGAATCCGAGAACAATGAAGCACTCAAAGCAAACCTAGACCTGCTGGAAGAAGCTTGAGAGCAAGCACAAGTAAGGGTGGCTGCCTATCAACAACGGGTGGCCTGCTACTACAACTCGAGGGTAAAAGAGAGTTACTACAAGGAGCGAGACCTCATCCTCAATGAAGGGATAAGGGATCCATTGTATGGATTGCCGAACCCTGCAGGAAGGTTGGGCGAATTTTCAAAAATTTCTCTCTCTCCCTTTTGGGAATCGCATTCCCTATTTTAGAAAACTGCATTTTCAAGAATCATTTTTGAAACAAAACCGGACAAGATCTGAAAACAAAGGGAGGAGAGGGATATACCAGATACGAAGTAGCAGTAACTCCCAATGAAGGTGTTCACACCCAAGGAGAAAACCAAAACCCGCTTCCACTGAAGATGACACAGTGCGTAGTGAAGCAGGATCAACAGAACGGCTCTTCAGCAAGAACCGAATTCTTCAGCAAGAATGGAGTAAAGGGCTAGTGAGCATGACTTCAGGTTGTTTCTTCAGCCAGGAAACAATATCAAGAAACTCTTCTTGATCCGTTCAACAAGTGGAGATTAAACTGCATAGGGATAGCAAGAACAAGGGGCGAATTTTGCATATTGTTGTGTATAAAACTAACGAATTCGCCCCGTATTTATAGTCTTCTTTGGATCAGCCTCCTAATCTAATTAGGAGAGAGTTTCTTGATCCAAATCTGATATTTGGATCTGGACTCTTAAATGGATAAGACTTATCTTATCCTTCAGCTAATCCTAATCAGATTATAAATTAGATCTAGCCCCTTTTAATTAACTGACTTAATCCCAATTCGAATTGGGCCTTAGGCCCATTAAACCTATGTGCTCACTTACACCTTTAACCTATTGCCCAACTATCAATCTACATGGGCCCAACATTTACACTAAATGGTCATTGGGTCCAGCCACCTTATAAAAACCCAAGGACTGTGGGCAGATGCAAGATTAGCCCATCAAGTATTACCCTCAATGGTCTTACACTTAACCTCTCAGCCCATAATGATCAAACACTGCCTGACAAGAGAGGACCTCTCCCTCGGCTG
>NW_010729302.1:20069-55719 GCF_000365185.1 Nelumbo nucifera
CAATCAGTGAGATCCTTAGCGGGGGTCAAAACCTGGGTATGTTGGGACAGTCCGAGAATTCATCTGAGTGGGTGATCATAGCGACAGGATCAGCCCCTTTGTCGGACAAAGGTAATGATCGGGGATGCACTCTCTCTGATGGAAACCAAGACTGCCAGCAGCCGATTTCAATCATTGAGATTTTTTTGCAAAATATATTTTATATGAGATATAAAAGTATATATATTATGGTTTCTAAAATGTTTGCAAAAGATTTTAATTCCCGGGATCCATATAAGCAGAGAGTGCAACATTGTTCCTTGCAGCCGAGGGAGAGGTCCTCTCTTGTCGGGCAGTGTTTGATCATTAAGGGCTGAGAGGTAAAGTGTAAGGCCACTGAGGGTAATACCTGATGGGCTAATCTACACATCAGCCACATGGGTTCGATCCAGCCTTTGTTACAAGGCCTGGCCGAATACACTGTTGTGGACAGTGCACCCCCTGAAACCCATCACATGGGCCTTAATTGGGCCCAACACTTACATTAAGTGGTCCCTGGCAGTTGAGGCAAGCCACCCCAACCAACTTGGCGGCACATTAGTGTCAGCCTTGGCAAGATAAATCTCCCTAGATCTATCCAACGGTTGTGAAGATTCTTAACTAACACGAGTCTCGTAAGTGTCCAGTTTAAGGGTATTACACAAAAACATACCAAAACACATGAATCAATTATGTACTTTTATTCATTTATAATAAATGTCATCAAGTACATCAATCTAATTGAAGCTAAGGACATACATTGTCTAACACTCAGGAAAGTCATGGTCCCTGAACCAGGTGTGGGTAAACATGGTCCCAACTGGGAAGGCTCCTATAGAGTCAAGCAAGTCGTCGGCCCCAGCACCTTTTGTTTGGAACACTTAGATCGAAGACTCATCCTTCGGATGTGGAACTCGAAGAACCTCCGGTTGTATTACTAGTAAATGCAAATTTTGATGAATGAAATGCAAAGTTCTTCTTTGGCTCAATGTTTAGTGTGTGTTCTCACTAAGTCCCAAGAACTCCTTGGCTTTGCGACTGGCCAAAGTGCACAGGCTCTCCCGAGAACCATGCACTTGAGCTGGACCGTCGACAAGGCACATGGCTAGCGGCAAACACCCAAGCTTAATGCCTCACCAAATTAAAATACATCAGGACGGTCGAGGCATCGCACGCCTCGCTACCCACCTCGACAGCGGATGGCCTCCTGGTCGTATATACTTAGCACAATTAAATAGACGGCAACCCCGACCAACTCAGCAGTTCGCCTTGGCCCGAGACCCCGACCTACCCAGAGCACCACCTCGGCCTCGCCAGAGTAACCACTTGGGGAAGAGACTAACCAAGCGAGTTACATCTCTGCCTCGGCCTAGCCTAAGTAAACACTTGGGAGAAAAACGAGCCCAGAAAGTTGCAACTTGGTCGCATACCTTTGCCTTGGCCTCAACCTCCTCAATAATCTAAAGCGAGTGTGTATCCAAAATAGGCCATTATGAGCCATTTTTTGAACTGTGGTCTCTTCGTTGGGAGGGGCAATGACCCCTCAGCAAAAATAAATAAAAATAAAAATAATATATGTATAAAAGAGAGAAAAGGAGAGAACACATCATACAAAAAATGCTTGTATTTTTCATTCCATTCAGTATAAGCATTAACAAAAAACTCACGACCTTGGAGGTCGAGCATATTTACATCACAGAAAAAAGGGAAAAAACAAAAACAGGAGGAACCCCATCAAGCCTCACCGCCAGCCGAGGGGAGGCCGAGCATATTTTTCATTCCATTCAGTAGCCTGAGTCTCCTCATGGAAGTGAAGAATCACCTTCAACCCCTCGACGACAAAATCGGGCATCACTTGTAGGAGGGCCTTCTTGGTGTCCTCGATGCCATCCAGGTACGAGGTGGAGGCATATTCCACGAGGGCCTGCTAGTATTCGAGTGATTTCTTAAAGGCCTCCACTACCTCAGCCACTGCCTTAGCTGCTCGCTTCTCTGCCTCTACCACCTGTTTCTCAGCCTCAATGGCCTGCCCTTCGGCTTGGGTCACCTGCTGCTCAGCCTCTGTGACAATGCTATCAAGGTGGACCCTCTCCTCTTGCTCCTGTAGGAGGTGAGCCCGCGCTGCCTTCAAGTTGGCCTCCATCTTTGTCCGGAGCAGCTCTTCGTCTTTGTGGGCCTTCCTGAATGTGTCTCGCTTCTCCTCAATAGTTGCGATAGCCGCTTGGAGCTTCTCCTTCTCCTTCTCGAGCCTGCCCAGGTGCCCTAGAGTATGGCTCATCCGATCTCCCAGACCAATGAAGTGAAGGCAGGCCTGCAACAAGAGTTATCAGTAAGGACCACAACAAAGAAAGAGCCAAAAGATGAAGCAAGAGAACAAAAACTTACCTCAGCCAAGTGGTAAAGCCCCTTGTCGTGGACAGCTTGCAGCTCGCTCTGCATTATCTGGAAGTGATCCCTTGAGAGGATCACCCCACTCACCAGGGCAAGGCCGACCCCTTCCTCAGTTATTGAGTCCCCTTCGCGAACCGACCACTAGGGTCGAAAAACTTTAGAGGACTGCTTGGCTCCTCTTGCGAGCTCCTGTGCTGACGTGGGGGCGGAGGAGGGTCCCGTGGGGTACCCCTTTGCAGAAGGCTTCTTTGTTGTGGCGTCTCCAGCAGGACACTTGGTGTGGGTCACCTTCTTCGGTGGCTGCTCTCTCATGGCCTCCTCAGAAGGCCTCTTCTTACCCGCCTCGGTCACCTCGGTGGGCTTCTTGGTTACCTCAACCGGCTTCTTGGCCCCCTCAGCCGGCCTCTTCCCCTTGTCCCCTCGGCCTGTGGGGATTTGTTGTTGAGTGGCCCCCTTGGCGGGGACTTGTTGCTGAACGGCCCCCTTGGCAGGGACCGACTTCCACTCTTCTCTTGCAAGCATGACCTCGGTAGGCCTTCTTGGTGTCTGCCCTCCCTCCTTCTTATTTCTCACCTGGTCCTTCTACTTGGCACCAGCACTCTCCAGCAGCAACTTCTTGGCATCCATTGGCACCTTTGCAAAAGTAAAACAATGAATCAGTACATCAGACGAGGATGAGGGGAATGTGTAAAAAGCTGTGAAATCTCTCCTACCCAGGGGGGGCAGGGCTAAGCCCCGCGAACACCAGGGGAAGCTCCTCCTCCACCAAAGCCTTGGCCTTGACTATCCCCAGCACGAACAGGTGAGCCACGACAGCTGCCTCCCCGTTCCAAAGCGAAGGGGGACACATTTCGACTATTGTGTAGGCCTCTCCCCACCTCGACCTAAACGTCCAACCTTTGAGGCACAAGATGAAAAAGAATTTACCCTTCAAGTTGTGGACGGACGTAGGGTTTTATCTATGGGCCTGCTCCTCCGTGGTTGAAGGTAGTACATGCTATCCTCAGAAGAATGCTTTCTCGGCACAAACATAGCATAGAATATCTTCGGGGTCAGCTCCATGTCCTGAAGCCGAGCCCACACCAACATGGCAACTATGGTCCTAATAGCATTGGGAAAGAGTTGACTGATGGTGATGTTGTACCACTCCAATAGCTTAGAGATGAGGGGATGAAGAGGGAACCTAAGGCTGAACTCTAAGAAGTGTTGATATATACAAACCTAGCCCTCGTCGGGGGTCCACATCCAATCACCGACATCTGGAACCCTAAGCTGATAGGTCCGAGGTATGTGAAACCTCCTAGCTAGGGCCTTCAGTTGGTCCACGTCCAAAGTGTTGTCGAACTTCGAACATGGAAGATCAACCATCGCCACCCTTCAGGTAGCGTTTTCGACCATCGTCCCTGGGATGGGCTCCGGGATCCGCTCCCCCTCGGCTTTGGGGGACCCCTCTAGCTCCCTTAGCATCACAAATGTGGCGCTCTCATAGGGAGGCTCATCACCTCGACAACTGCCCTTGGCACCCTCGGCGGCTACCCTCTCCCTCAGCACCATCACCTCTCGCTAAAGGGGGACGACGACCATTGGACCTAAGGGAGAAAGGGGGGAAGGAGTCCGAGGAGAGCTCCCTTCCAAACCATTCAGAAGTACATAGCACTCAAGGCTAGAATCTGAGAAAGACATTATTTTCAAAGTTATCTAAAGACGAAGGAAAGAAGAGTGAAGACGGGGTGTGTTGAAGAGTTGAAGGTTTAGGAGCAGTGTTGACTTGATAGCAAGGGTGCCTAGAGACAAATGATGAAGAAAAATCATGACTAAGGCCCCTATTTATAGAAAAATGAACGGCTCAGATCCCGCCAGATCAAACAGTCGTGAGGGCTTCGCCTTCGTCGACCATTCGCGGTGTGACACTCAGGGCCCAGCCTTGGGGAAATGAAACGACGCCTAGTGAACCGGCACCGAGCAAACCGACGGACTTGTTCGCTACAACCCACTAGTTCAGGTGCACAAACCCGATTGACTCATAGACCGGTTCGCCCAGAGCGTGCCCGTCCCCCCTACGGAAGACTCTCCTTGCGCCAGACCCGTACCGGGCACGACCCCAGACTGTCACCGCGTAAGTACAAGGCACATGCTCGGCTCAGCCAGGCCCCCACCACCTCAGGCTCCCTAGAAGAAGCCGAGGCATCCACAGCTTCACCTCTCTTCAACGAACTAAAATCAGGCCGAAGCAGAAGCGAGATGAAGGTGACGCCACTGTGGGGAACACTTCGCTGAACAAGCCCGATGGCACCTACTGATATTGACACTCCCTTTGGTCGAAGTCGAGGCTCTTCCGAACCCCCACCTCGGCCTCGGGAGTGGGGGCAAGTGATGTAGGTGCATTCGATTACCCTATACAAGGCTGACATGTGTCAAATAGGGGGGCGCCAGCATAGGCTCACCATGAGCACGCGCAGGATTACCTGATGCAGACCAGGTGGACCCAATCATAGGGCGCCGCGTGGTTCTGGTAGAGCATCTTGCCAAGCCTTCATATAGCTCGCATCTGGACCATCCGAGCCCAACTACTCCCTAACAGTTCCGACTATAAATACAAGCCACCCCCCACAAGGTAAGAGATTCAAAACCTTTGTGATCTCTAATGCTCTCTCCTCTAAGGACATAGCACTACCGGAGACCTCATCTGGGCCCCTCGGCTCCAAACTCACTGCTTACTTTGCATGCGTACTAACTTGACCGTCGGAGTCCTTGCCTTGGGTTCTCACCCGAGGTCTCTGACACCTTCTCTCTTGTAGATTCACCATTGCAGGAACATCACTTCGTCCTCCCTCGAAAACCCTTCTCAATACTAGCCCTCGACTTCTACAGCATCTGAAGGAGCAATTCACCTCAGCCTCGGCTCATCTCCCCTAAACTCTCAATGCCTTTGGCCTTCCTTCGAAGCTTGGGAACGAATTCACTTTGTTGCCATCGGCCAAACCAAGCATCAACACTTTCATATCTCTATGAAGGTGCACAGGAATAGAAGTTACATCTATAGGATTAAGAATGAAATTGGAGTTAGAGTAACAGATCCTCTAGAAATTCCACAAAACTGTTGATTATTTTGATTCAGTATTAATTGATCAAGGTGTTGATGAGGATTGATCTTTTGGAGGTTATTCCTCAGGTGGTGAGTCAAAGGAGAATGATTACTTGGAAGCAGTTCCAGATCCTAAAGAGGTCAAGAGTGTAGTGAAGGAAGGTGAAATCCATCATATGGATGATCGAACCATACTAGATGGTTGGGTGGAATTTCAAAAAAAAATCTTTCAGCCTTTCGGGAATTGTATTCCCTTATTTAGAAAAAATTGCATTTTCAATGATCTTTCTTACACAAAAAATGGACCAGATCTGAAACCAAACTAGAGAGAGAAGTATACCTGATATGGATTCCACAAATGTAGCTCCCAAAGTGATAATTCATGCCCAAACAGAATCCCAAAACCAACCTCCACTAAAGATGGTGTAGCTTGGAATGAAGTTGGTTCAACAACGCAATTTTCAGCAAAACTGCAATCCAACTCTTTGGATCGTACAAGGGAGGTGAGCATGAATTATTTCTGATATTTTCTTGCAAAAAACAGAATCTAAAACTGATCAAGATCAGTCACCAAAAGGGGAGAATGAATTAGGGTTTTTGGGGCGGCAAGAGTAGAGATAAAGAGTTGATAGCATAGTTATCTGGAGCAAATCGAACTCTCTTCTTAAACCTCAAGGAGCATCACTCCTAATCGAATTAGGAGGTTCTTAATCCAAATCTTTATTTGGATTTGGACTCTCTTAGTAGATAAGACTTATTCTCTTATCTAAATGGATGCTTTAGACCCTTATCCAAATCCATATTCGCCCATGTCACATGRCTRCTTAAGCTATCATGTGACCACTTGATTAATCCAATTAATCATGGGATTTAGGCCCATTTAGAAAATGGATCACATCCCTAGGTAGTTGTTGGCCCATTTAATTTCACTTTGTATGGTGTGGGACCCCAACAATGACCTTACATAAGCCCACATGGGTTCAGCCCAGCTTCTAAGAAAAGGCCTAGCCAAATTCACTCTCAAGTACAATGAACCCCTGAGTCCATCAATATGGGCTTTTAATGGGCCCAAAATTTATAATTAAATGATCCTTGAGTCCAACCATCCTATGAAGGCCCAAGGATAATGGACTTAAGTAAGATATAGCCCATCAAGTAAATAGCCCTTAATGATCTCTTACACTTAACCTCTTAGCACATAATGATCAAACACTACCCGACAGGGAATGACCTCTCCCCTAACTACAAGGTGCAGTGTTGCACTCTCTGCTCGAATGGGTCCCAGGAATCAAAACCTTTTGCAAACCCTTTTTCTTAAAACATAATATATATATATATATATTATCATATAAATATATTTTGCAAAACAAATCTCAAAAACAGTTGAAATTGACTACCGACAATTTTGGTTTCCATCAGAGAGAGTGCAGTCTCAACCATTCACTTTGTCCGACAAAGGGGCTGGTCCTGCCACTATGATCACCCACTCAAGTGAATTCTCAGACTGCCCCAACATACCCAGGTTTTGACCCCCAATGATCTCACTGATTGGCATAACAAAGACAGCACGATCCGACACCCAGTGCAATACCATAATCAAGTCTAGAGATTATGTGTAACTTTCTAGTTTTGCTCACCAATCTCCAAGGTCTAGGGCATAACTAGAAAATGGTCTAGGTTCAGTGTTTTAAACAAATACACACTACATGTGCTTTGGGTCCAACCCTAGCAGCTGAGACAAGCTGCCCCAACTTCTTTGGCAGCACATCAGTGTCAACCTTAGTAGAATAAGCTCCCCAAGTCTATTCAATGGTTGAGAGCATTCTAAACTAACACGAGTTTCATAAGTGTCCAGTTTAAGGGTAATTATACAAAAACATGTCTAATATAACATGAATTAATTATGTACTTTTATTCATTTACAATAAATGTATCTATACATCAATCTGTCTAACATGCAATGTGGTCTACGGACAAAGACAGTACTCCTAGGCATGATGGTTTCAATGGGCACATCTTTGTTTCCTTCTAGGATATAATTGGGAATGATGTGGTTCAAGCAATGCAGAACGTTTTTAGGGGTGGTGAACCTCTCGTAAGCTACATTTATTGTGTCTTTGATCCCAAAGTGCAAGACTCCAAAGTCCTTTGCAGATTTGCAGTCAATTAGCCTTGGTAACTTACAAGGTTATTGTTAAAGTTATTATTGGTAGACTGTCTGGTATTCTCCCTAGAATTATATCTAAGGAACAAAGAGCTTTTGTGAAAGGTAAAAACATAATGGATAATATTGCCATTGTTCAAGAGTTGACTTTAGATATTAATAGGTGGATTCAAGGCAGCAATGTAATTCTCAAACTAAACGTGGCTAAGGCTTATGACAGATTAATTGAACTGGTTTTTCTTGGAAATGTGTTAAGAAGGTTTGATTTTAGCAAAAGGTTGATTAATTTGGTGCGTAAAATGGTTCAAAACTGCTGGTTCTCTATTATCTACAATGATATGGTTACAAGCTATTTTCAAGTCCACGAGAGCGTTAAGAGAGGACCCTCTCTCCCTTGTTTATTGTAGCAGAAGAGGTGCTGAGTATAGGACTCTCAAAACTGGAAGAGGAATTTCAGAATAGTGCTTATATTACTCATAGGGAGTACCTAGTAATTACCCATAGTCTATTAGTGGATGACATTATTGTCTTAACAAGGGGATAGAAAAGAACTCTTGTATGGAATTTATTTATGGGTATGATTAGTGTCCAAGAAAACTAGTGGGTAAGACAATAAGCAGTTCCTATTTACCTACATGGGAATACCTATCTCTAATGGGCATAAGGCAACAGATTTTGCAGAAGTTATTGATAAAATCAGTTCTAAAATCTCAGGTTGGAAAGGTAAATTTTTATCTCATGGTAGGAAGTTGATTTTGTCATGTTTTAAGTAGCATCCAAATTCACTTAAGCTTGTTGACTGCGAGGGATACCCCTAAGAAGGTTCTTAAGAGAATAGAACAACTCCTCATGCATTTTTTTTGGTCTTGGAAGGAAAGAGAAAGCACTGTTCGGTGTCATGGGACAAGATCTCTTGTCCATTTGAAGAAGTTGGGCTTCAAGCTAAAAAAATTAGGGGATGTGAGTCATGCACTGTGGTTAAAGCTCTCTGGATGGCTCTCTTCTCATATTCTATTTGATCCATTTTATTCAAGGCTAAGTATTTGAGAAGTAGACACTTATACATTTCTGTTTGTCCTCTAAACTCCACCAAAACTTGGAGAAAAAAAAAATTGAGTATGATTGATCAGGTCACTGCTTCAAAGTGGTAGGTTGGTAAGGGTTGCATTACTTTCTAGTTAGCTAAATGGTTAGATGTTGGCCCTTTAATTGACTTCGTTGGGGATTTTACTTGGGCCTCGATAAGGTGGCTGGACTCAAGGACCATTTAGTGTAAATGTTGGGCCCATTAAGATCTCATACTGATGGGCTCAGGGGTTCACTATGTTCAACAGTGAATTCAGCGCCTTGTAACAAAGGCTAGGCTGAACCCATATGGCTTTTGTGAAGATCAACGTTAGGGTCCTACGCCATACAATGAGAGCCAAGTTAGCCAACAATTAAAAGGGGAAGTGAGCCCACTTACTTAATGGACCTAGGGCCCAAGACTAATATGATTAATCAGGGTGTCACATGACAACTTAAGCAATCATGTGACATAGGGCGAATATGGGTATGGATCTAGGTTTGGATCGACAGATAAAATAAGGGGATAAGCCTTATCACTTAAGGAGTCCAGATCCAAATAATGATTTGGATTAGGAAACTCCTAATTTTATTAGGAGAAGCTGATCCTTAAGGCTTATAAATAGAGGGCGAATTGCTTCAGTTTTACACTTTTTTTACTGCTCTCAATTCTCTCCCTCTGTTCATGTCGCCCTACCCTATTTGATCTTCAGTTTCTTTGACTGATCAAGATTGGATCTTGATTCTAATTTTTGCAAGAAAAATCAAATTTAATTCATGCTCACCATCCCTTGCTTGATCTTTGCTGAAGGATTGCAATTCTTGCTGAAGGACTAGATTACTGAACCTGCTTCATCTCAAGCTGCGCCATCTTCAGTGGAGATGGGTTTTGGTACCCTCTTTGGGCGTGAACACCTACTTTGGGAACTACACGTGTGGATTCCGTATCAAGTATTGCTCTCCCATTCTTTTGGTTTTAGATCTGGTCCGGTTTGTTTCAAGAACGATCCTTGAAAATTGCAGTTTTTCTAAAACTGGGAATACGATTACCAGAAAGGAAAAAAGAAATTTTTGAAATTTCGCCCAACCACCCTGCATGGTTCAGCCATCCATATGATGGATCTCCCTTCCCTTCAATCTACTCGTGCAAGTAGATCCCACGTGCAAGCACCCATTTCCTATAGATAATAATAATTATAATTATTGTAATAATAATTACTGATTATTATAGTAATTAATTACTATAATAATATAATTACTGTACTAATAATTATTGATTATAATTTAATAATTATTGTTATATTAAAAATAATTAAAAATGTTATTAAAAGTATAGTTATTGATTAGTACATTAATTTAATAAATATAATTAGTGATTATAATTAATAATTACTGTTATATATTGTTAATAACTAGATATTTACTTCAATTTTACTTTAAATTAAAATTAATAATATTGTTATTAAAAAATACTGTTAATAAATTTAGTAACCCAGTTTTAATAATTACTGATTATTATAGTAATTTAATAAATATATAATTAGTGATTATAATTAATAATTACTGTTATTATAAATATTGTTAATAAAAAGATATTTAAATTAAATTAAAATTGTAAATACTATTAATAAATTTAGTAATTATTGTTATATTAAAAATAATTAAAAATGTTATTAAAAGTATTGTTATTGATTATTTAATAAAATATTATAATTATTGACTATTACTGATAAATGTTGTTAATTTAATTTAATTTTGGTAATTATTAATTTAATGAATATTTTTAATAAATCATATTCATAAATTTAATAATTGTTGTTATATTAAAAATAACTAAATGATATTTTTAAAACTATCATTAATGATTATTTAATTAAATAGTATAATTACTTACTATTATTGATAAATGTTGTTAATAACATTCTGACAACCGATGTTTTGATCGCCTGGTTTGAACGGATGGCCCGTTCTGACAACAAAAATTACAAGCAAAAAATTTCGAAACCATTCTGTCCACCGGTTTTCGGGTCGACGATTCGATCATCCGATTCGAACGGATAGCCCGTTCTAACAAAAATTATAGGCAAAAAATTGAGTTTGTGAGGTCCATTAAGTAGTATCATACGTGTTGTCATTCGAGCGTGTGACTCATACAACCCGAAAACGAAACCGTTCTGGCCACCGGCTTTTAGGTCGACGGTTTGATCGTCTGATTCGAATGGACGACCCATTATGACAATAAAAATTACAGGGAAAATATTGAGTGTGTGAGGTCCATTGAGCAATATCATACATATTATGTCATTCGAGCGTGTGACTCATACGACCTGAAAATGGAACCGTTCTAGCCACCGGTTTTCAGGTGGACGATTCGACCTTCTAGTTCGAACGGACAACATGTTCTAACAACAAAAATTTAAAATTATATATAAAAAAATAGCCAAAAACCATTGAACGGGTCAACAAGTTAACAGTTCGACCACTCAAGTCAATGGGTCATTGATCGATTCAACGGTTTTTTGCCAGGGACCGTGATTGAGGTAAAATGGAACTGGTTGCTTGGACAGCTCCCAATTAAAAAAAAAAAATTGGACAACCCATTCTGACAACAAAAATTACAGGCAAAAAATTGAGTGTGTGAGGTCCATTAAGCAGTACCATACGTGTTATGTCATTTGAGCGGGTGATTCATACAACCTGAGAATGGAACCATTCTAGCCACCAGTTTTCGGGTCAACGGTTCGACTGTTCAGCTCGAACGGATGACCCGTTGTGACAATAAAAATTAAAAAAATAAAAAAACGACCAAAAACCATTGAATGGGTCAATGGTTCGACCGCTCGGGTCAATGGATTGTTGACCGATTCAATGATTTTTGGCTAGGGACCGAGGTTAGGATAAAATGAAACCAGTTGCCTGGATGGGATTAAAAAAATAAAAAGACGGCCAAAAACCACTGAACAGGTCAACGGGTCAATGGTTTGATTGCTCAAGTCAATAGATCATTGACCAATTCAACGATTTTTGGCCAAAGACCAGATCAACAGATTAACGGATCAACGATTCCATTCCAGCCCCTGCGAAGCAGGGCCCTCCACTAGTTTTGTCATTAATTCTAGTGTGAAACTCTCCAATTGAAGCGATACTATCGTACGAACTAGACATTTCAATGGTAAGTTTTCTACTAAATAAGCCTAAATCAGATGTCATAAACAAAAAGTGAATTGGGTTAAGGTGGTGTGGAATAAAGCAATCCCAATGAAGATTTCCTTCTTTGTTTGGAAGCTGTTGAGAGGTAGGGTGGGTGTGGATATGGAGGCTCAATGCTTAGGAATTCTGCTGGTTTTTAAGTGTGTGTGCTGTAAACACTTATGACCTATCCATGGAAGATGCCAATCACCTTTGTGCAGAGATGTTTGGCTAAGAAATTCTGGTGTAACTTTAGTGGTGTTTTGGGGGTGGATTGTAAGAGGGACTGAAAGTAGGTGTAATGTGGGCCATGCCAGCCCGGCACAAACCACATTTTTGTGCTGCCCGGACTATAGAAGACTGTGCCGGCACGGGCCGTGCAGGTTGGTGGGGCCCAACTCGAGCTTGGGTCCATGGCCCGTGGGCCTTTTTCATTTTCTTTCTTTTTTGTTTTCACCACAAAAAAATCAAAAACTCAAAAAATTGAATTAAAAATGACAAATTCAATGATTGTAATAATAATTTGAAAAAGAAAAGGACATGTTAAAATTTTATTCCATATGAATAATCAACTCATACAATAGAAATATAAAATGATTAAAAAATTGAAAAAAATATAATGAAATTGAAAAAAAAAATGCTATAAGCCTATAACCAAATAGAAAATAAAAATTTATAATGAAGTTGAAAAAATTTACTAATAACTTAAAGGTATAAATAAAATTGATGCAAATCCCAAAATTAACAATAATCTAAAAAATTTTCTTCAAGTCTCACTAAGTTGGGATACATTGGATGACATGTCATGTTCTTTTATCTTACAATCTATCTTCGGCATCAAACCAATCTTTTGGACAAATGTACATTTTCAATGTCTCATTTGTCATCCAACTCTTCTCATCTAGAACTCTATTTCCCTAAAATAAGATTTCAATGCTACTGTGGACACCAAATGGGCTAGTAAATCCCGTGTCATAGCCACAAACATAGGATAATTGCTTCACTGTGCTTTCCAACAAGCTAAAATATCAAACGTTCTTATGTTGAAAATTTAGCGGTCTAATAGATGTCTTTTTAAATGGTTAGTGTCTTTATCAGGGCTAGTATCAGATTGTATTTGAAAGGGAGTCCAAAAGGAGCTGGCCACTTTAATAAATATTAATATTTATAAAAAAAATCTAATTAACCCAGTAATTGCTCTTCAGCCTTGGAGTTTGATCTATCGGTTTGTTATTTCAACTTAAATGGAAAGCTTTAAGTCTCCCAAATTACCAAATTCAGATTGAGACACTCATCAAGCCTCCTTGTTGAAATTAAAAAAAAAAAAAATGAGTGTATGAGAATAGAGTAGTATGATATGGGAGATTGAGAGTATGACAATGAGATTATATTTGATTGTTGTGAATTTATGATGAAAATGGTTCAGAGTTAGGGTATTTGTAGGGATTAGAAAAAATTGAATGACTAAAACTCTCCTAAACTAGTCATTTATAGTGGTTGAGAAGGCATTTGGTCATTTATAAAGTTTATTTATCACTTTACTTGAAATGCCCCACTTAACTAACTGTTTATAGTTGTTGGGGGGCATTTTAATCCTTTTTTGCATCCTCTTTGGTAAAATACACAAATGCCCCCCAAAATAGTTGTTTATAAATATTGGGGGTATTTTTGCCATTATACCCCCTTATAACAGCTATAACATGGTTGAGCTGGGCGGTGACACATTTCGTGCTAGCGCCGGGCCACAGGCAATGCCATGCCAGTATGACACATGCTGCTGTTGTGAAGTGCCACGAGCCAAAACCCCTCGGCAGAACCAGGCCTAAGGGGTTGTACTATGCCTGGCATGGGAACGACACCAATCTCATGGCAAAAGCTTTTTCTCTTCTAGATGGCCTTAATTTGGTGGAGACGGACTACAATGTTTTACAAGATATTGTGAAAGAAACCGTCTCTTTGCCTTGTCTAAAGTGCTTTGTTAGATATCACGGAGCTTATGGAGGTGGAGACCACGTCTGTGTTCATAGAGGTGAATCAAGTAGCTGATGTTCTTGCTAATCTGGGATTTGACAGTACTAAATTGGATATGAAAACTGAGATAGATAGGCCTATCCATCCATCTCTTTTACATACTCAATTGGAGGATAAATTGCTATCTCCGATTATGAACAACCATGCTCTCTGAAAATGAAGTCATTTCAAAACAAGCTTTGAAACGTGAAAGCTTACTAAATCCTAATGAAGAAAAGCTCTGAACATCTTCATTCTCCCGAACCTTTTGTATATATACACGAGGTTTTAACCATGCGTTTCCCAACCCAAAATCACAAAATGCCCCTGCTATTACCTACTGAACTTCGTCAACAGAACAATGTTATTGACTTTATTGTCAACAATACAGATTATATTAGCTAAAAGTTATTTAGCAATTCTGCAAACATAATCCGTCCAAGGCCTCATTTGGACCTCAAAGCATATCTGATTCTGCAAACAATCCACATTTTTAACGATAGATCAGAACTCCATTAGAATGGATTAGAATGGATGTGATAAATTGAAGTACCGATATACACTAGTATTGCTACTATGCCATGGTTTTCTGGATGGACCAGAGTAGGCTACTCTCAAAAAGCCCCACTTTCCTGTAAGCTAGTCCCATCTTATCTAATTACTCAGTCCCTCTCGCCAATTTAAGGGATTACAGGAGTAAATTAAATTCATCATCTAGCACATCAAAGACCTGCTTATATTCTGGTTGTCAATTGCTTGTGAGGAAGAGATCTCCAACCAATATCTCGCCGATAGAACCCTTCTGGCCAGTTGATACATTCAACAACTTGGTAAGCCCTCTCCCGAGCTTCCTCAATATCCTTTCCCATGGCTGTTACCCCAAGTACACGGCCACCAACAGCAAGAAAGTTCCCATCAGAGTCAATGGTTGTTCCAGCATGAAATATTTTAACTGATGGAGCAATTAGCTCTGCTTCTTCAAGGTTTCGGATCACAGTCCCCTTCTCATAGGTTCCAGGGTATCCCTGACTTGCCAAAACTACAACCATAGCCGAACCAGGGGACCAGCTCAGTGATACTCCACTCAACTCTCCTCTACACGCAGCAAGCAGAACTTGTGCCAGATCCGACTCCAACCGAACCATCAAAACCTGTGAAAATAATTTCATGACAAGAGTGATTTGAGAAGAGTGTTGTAACATATGGGTGTGTATCATATATGTATTGGGTTTTGAACCCACTAAAACACTGTTTACAGGGTGAAGGGGGATCTCTGTTTAATAAAACAATAAGAATCCCTCCCAACATGCCAAGCACAACTTGTGCCAGATCTGACTCCAACCGAACCATCAAAACCTGTGAAAATAATTTCATGACAAGAGTGATTTGAGAAGAGTGTTGTAACATATGGGTGTGTATCATATATGTATTGGGTTTTGAACCCACTAAAACACTGTTTACAGGGTGAAGGGGGGTCTCTGTTTAATAAACAATAAGAATCCCTCCCAACATGCCAATCCCTGAAACATATGAACAAAATAATAAAAAAATACCATGTCACCCTTTAAGAACACATGAAACACAATTTTTGTGTTTTGTGTGTATTGACACTTTGAACCATTCATAATATCACAACATATGGGTGTGTATGTTGTCATACCAAACCCCTGCACTGATACCATGTCCAAACAGATCAGAAACTGGGATATAACACAACTCCAACAAGACAAAAATAGAGATGACTTCATCCTAATCCTACAAACATCCAAAAATCATTTTTACGGCACCATAAATTAAAAATTGGTTTTCTCAATACCCTTTTACACCATTTTACCCTTACATACACAATGTCAAATAGTTTCACTAAAACTAAAATTGCTACAACCCACGTGAAAAAAAAAAAGCACGTAAACGCCTAAGATGACCCACGAAAATGTCTTGTCATCTAGGCATAGCCTTAACAACTATGGTACAGAAAACCATCCTGCGCACAAGGTGCAAAGAAGAGAGGTCCAGTGAAGGGTGCAGAGTGCAGTGTACTTCAATACCAAGGCACTTTAATATCTTTTCATCTCATATACCAATATCTTGTTCATTTCAAAAGATGCAGAAACCTTTGAAATTTTGGGAAAAATCAATTTTACTTGCATGAGGTACAAATATGATATTGCAAGAAGTGCAACTTAAGTACGTGGAATTCCTAGAACCCAGGAGCAAGGAAGGCATGCACCTAAACAAAATGAAACTGATTTTTAAAGATATAAAAGAAAAAGATAAGAATATGCAAATCTAAATTTTTGCAGAAATACAAACTGTAGCTCAATTAGTTACGGCATCAACATGAAGACCATGGCCACATATGTTGATTGCCTACATGGGAAAGGCATTTAAACATCATACAACCTGCCATACGGCAAATTCAACATCAAGTTCAAGGTTAACTCATCAAAACATTGCAACAAGTCAAAGAGCACCCTACAAAGTACAAACCAAGCAGTCAGGGCATGAATCATCAATGAATATATGGTGTAATTACATGATTCAATGATAATGACTGAAGGGCTACCATGTTTGTTCTTTTCATGAAATTAGTAAGTTTCTTTAAGAACAGAAGAAATATAAAAAAAAAGTGTTATACAAGCTGAAGACCTGTTTATAAGAATGTCAAGATACCCAAAAAAATCAAGACATCACAGATTCCAAAAAGGATGTGATCCACCAAACACCATTACTATGCAAGGACTCCTACACAATTAGGTAGAAATAAAATCAAACAAAAGATAATAGCCACAACTCAACACAACCACCTGACTGACATATTTTCTGTTGATTGTTGCTATGTCCAAGAGGATAAAAAATCAGATTGACACAATCAATTTATTCAATTGACTTCTAACGTGTGAATGTCATAGATTAAACCAACAAAAAGGTGTTTACACACTGAATCCATGCAATGCTGTCCAAAGAAGCTTTCCTTACAATGTCACTAACATTTATATTCTATAATACCCAGATTAAAGATACAATAAGAAATAGATTACCAACTAGAGATCGGTTAACTAACCTGACATTCTGGATCACCAAAACGCACATTGTACTCAATGAGCTTAGGCAATCCTGATTTCTTCTCAATCATGAGTCCAGCATACAAGACTCCAATAAACTTGCAGCCTTCTGCAGACATCCCTTTCACAGTTGGGATGATTATAGAACTCATGACCAGAGATTTAAGTTCTTCTGTTAACACGGGTGCAGGAGAATATGCCCCCATTCCACCTGTATTGGGCCCTGTATCACCATCCCCAACTCGTTTGTGGTCCTGAGCAGATTCTAGAGGTATGGCATTTTCTCCATCCACAAGGGCAAAGAATGAAGCTTCTTCCCCTTCAAGAAATTCCTCAACAATGACTCGACAACCGGCAGACCCAAAAACACCCTTCACGAGCATAGAATCAACAGCTTCATATGCCTCCTCTAGGGTCATAGCAACAACAACTCCTTTCCCAGCAGCCAGTCCATCTGCTTTTATCACAATAGGTGCTCCTTGCTCTTGGATATATTGCTTTGCTGCATGTGGGTCTGTAAATGTTTGATACTGCAGCACATAAATTATTACAACTGGAAATACAGAAATTCACAGTAAAGTTCTGCAAGATTCATAACAGTAAAAATTAAGAACAACCAAATAGTCATTTCCAGAGGAAACAATAACTTCTCAATAGGAAGAAAAGAGATTAGCACAAAAATGGCAGGGAAATTTAGCTACTTTTACATTGAAGAATCTATAGGGCAGCTTTAAACTTTGATGGCTATAGCACTGGTAATCCGGGAATGTCAGGCATAGCTGACTCCACTAGAACTGAACTATAGCCGTGTTGCAGGGGTTAAGGATGGGGCAGACCCTAAACTTAAAGAACATCAACCTATCCAGAGAAACATTAAGGAACTTCATTGTGCCGGAAGGGAAGAAAAGGGTTGGAAAAGATCAAATACTATGGATAACCTGCAAAAGAAGAACTGTTTCTTTGTTTATCCCCAAACTGGTGTATTTTGTGTAAAGTGCATAATGAGGACTGCCACCACTTGTTATCTTGTGCTTTTGCTGCTAATATTTGGAATTGGGTCTTATGATGTTTGGGTGCAAGTGGATCATGCCCTCTGAAGTAAACTTGCTTTTTGATCCGTCTACTTTTGGGCAACAAACTAAGAGATGGAAACTGATGTGGAAGTGCATCAGAGCAGCCATCTTGTGGAATATTTGGGAGGAGAGGAATGCTAAAATATTCCAAGAAAAGGAAAGCACCCATGAAGTAAAGAAGTGTTTTTTGACAAGAACAATTCATTGGCTGAAAACTTCAGATTTGTTTAGAGGTTACTCCTTTGATGATCTCTGGAAAATCTGGGCAGAGGTGGCCTCCACAACCCCAAAAAAGAATAGACTACAGACCTCATATAAAGGGTGTGGTAAATCTGAATTTTAATGGCAGCAGTCAAGGTAATCCAGGGCCTTTGGGGATAGGAGGGATCTCAAGAGATAAGAATAGCAACATCCTATCCCTATTTTCATGACCAGTGGGAGTTGGCGATTCTACAGGGGCTGAGATATTGGTTGTGGTACAAGGAATACATGTTCAACTAGGAGTGGAAAATCTGATAGTTAAGGGAGATTCTAAGGTGGTAGTGGGTTGGTTGTCAAGTCCAGAAACAGTTTTCTAGGGCTACAGGGATCTTCTTAAGAAAGTCAATTGGCTCACAAGGAATATGTCAATCACTTTTTAGTGGGCAGCAAATCAGAAAATGCCATGGCTGACTCTTTAGCAAAACAAGGGGTCTCAAGGGTCAAATTATTTTGTTCCACCCTATGATTGTATTCTGTTAAGAGTTTGCTTTGCTCTCACCTCTAAGGGGAGGTAACATCCCATGCCTCCTCTAAGGATGAATGTATACTTCCTTTCTTATCATTAATAACATTATTATTCATTTATCAAAAAATGAAGATAATAAGTTGGAATGTGAGAGGTTTAGGAGCAAGGAAAAGAGCCTTGATACAAAAAAAAAAGTTATTAGATAGGAAAAGCCGGATATTATCCTAATCCAAGATCTAAGGTGATGGATTTTGATAAAAACAAATGAGCTAGGAGTATCTGGAAAGCTAGGGGTTAGAGTTGGGCTATGTTTCTTGTGTGGGGAGCTTCATGTGGTAATGTGACTATGTGGAACAATGAGGTTGTAATCGAAATGGAGCATCTGATTGGAATTTTTTAGTTTCAATTAAGTTTAAGCAGATGTATATGGACCAAATGGGATTCCAATGTGATATGATTCCTGGAAGAGACTATATAACCAAAGTTGGAGGTTTAATTTAAGTATGAGGAGATTTAATCAAGTTTTGATGCTTTCAGGTTGAAAGAGATTCATTTGGCCCATATTAACTTTACTTTGTCCAACCTACAGGCAAACCCAGTTTGCTCTAAACTGGACAAATTCTTATTCACAATTGATTGAGAGGAGCATTGGAGAGGTCTAGTTTCTAGAGCCTTGCCAAGAGTTACTTCGGATCATTGGCCAATTTCCATTTCTAAGAAAATTTGGAGGGTAGAGGTCCTACCCCATTCAGATTTGAGAATGTGGTTACGCATTGATGAATGTAGGAAGAGAGTTAAAGTTTGGTGGGAAGAGAGCAATCCAAGGGTACATTGGGAAGGTATGAGGTTCTAGAGGAAGATGAAAGAGATCAAAGGCAAAATTAAGGAGTGGAACTTGCAATAATTTGGCAGGATTGAAAAGCAAAAGCAAGCATTGGTGTCTCAAATTGAAGTTATAGATGGGGTTGGTTTGCTGGGGGAAAGTGACAAAATTGAAAGATGGAGGTGATTAATCCGGGGCTAAACTCAACCTTTATCGCTTTGATACTGAAGAAAGTAGAAGTGTTGCATCTTAAGGATTTTAGACCAATTAGCTTGATACATAGCCTCTACAATATCATTGCCAAGGTACTATCTCAAAGGATTAGATTTGTTCTCCCCCTCATTATCTCACAAAATCAAGGGGCTTTTGTTAGGGAAAGGCAAATAATTGATCAGCTTCTGATTGCTAATTAAAGTCTTGAGGATTTGAAGAGAAGTGGGAAAGAAGGGTTTATTTGTAAATTGGATTTGGAGAAGGCTTATGATCTAATGGATTGGGGTTTCTTGAAGGATGATATGGTGAGCTTTGGTTTTGGTGATAGGTGGTGTAGATGGATCTTGGGATGTGTTAAGACCTGTCATTACTCAATTCTAATTAATGGGGCAGTGGTATATCATTTTCCAGCTAGTAGGGGAATTAGGCAAGGAGACCCACTTTCCCCTTTCCTGGCCATGTTGATTGCTGAGGTGTTTGGGAGACTCATAGAGAGGGCAAATTCAAGAAATTTAACAAGGGGATGGAGAGTGGGAAGAAATTAGGTATCAACGGTATTTTAAAAGCGCAAAGTGCAAGGGCCAATTTGCGCCTAAGGCACAAGACAAGCCACGTGCCTTTTTTAAGCAAGGCACAAAATTACAAAAAAAAAAGCTAAAAATAAAAAAAAGTCAGAAAACAATGCCAAAAATTTTAAAAATTCAAAAAAAAATATTAAACATAACATTAATAAAAATATAAATTTAATTTTAAAATAAATGTTTTAAAAAACCTATTACCTAAAATTAAAATATATAAACATAACATGTAAAACGTATTCAAATGAAAATTTAAAAATAAAATCCAACATATAAAGCATTTTCAAGCATGTAAAATCCACAATCTCTTTATTTCCTTAATTGAATTGCTTCAAGTAGCTAATGTGATGTAAAACATATTGCATTCTTGATTATATGAGTCGCCTTTGTACCATGCCCCTCGAGGCAAGGCCAAACAAGTCTATGTTAGGGTCTGAAATTCTTATTTCTCGCATAAAAAATAATGATTTTATAACTTTCATTGTCTTTTAAGAAGACATTAGCAAATCGGGGGGGTTCTCGGAGCTTTGGTGAGCAAGTGAAATAAGAATTTCATACATTGCAATAAAATATATTCTTAAAAGGCAATGAAAGTTATAAAATCATTATTTTTTTGTGAGAAATAAGAATTCCAGACCCTAACATAGACTTGTTCGGGCTTGCCTCGAGGGGTGTGGTTGGGGGTCCGAGGGCAGAGCCCCCGACCCAGTTGTTGGACTCAAAAGAAATAAAAGAACACAATTTTAAAAAAGCGCACGCCTAGGCTGAGGCGCAAGGTGCATCAGGCGCATGCCTAGGCACACCAGGCGTGCACCTAGGACTTGGGCGAGGCGCATACCCCAAAATGTGCCTCGCCTGTGCGCCTAGGCATGCCTTTTAAAACACTTGGTTTCAATTACTTACCTACAGTTCGCTAATGATACCATTTTATTTGGTGAAAAGGATGAAATTAGCCATGTGACGAACTTAATGTTGGTGGTGCAAACTTTTGAAAGAATGTCCAATTTAAAGATCAACTTAGAGGAGAGTTGCTTGGTGGGAGTGAATATAGAGGAAAGGAACATTTCAGAAAGTGCAGAAATTTTGGGATGTACTGTTTTCCCGATGGTCGATGATCTATTTGGGTTTACCTTTAGGGGATAATCCAAAAAGAGGTAAGTTTTGGGATCTTATGGTAGAGACAATTACTAAGAGGTTGGTGGGGGTAAAAGAACAATTATTTGTCCCTTGGAGGAAGAATTACATTAATCAAATCTACCTTGGCCAACTTCTTTTTTATCAACAACACAAGAAAAATTTATTATTAATTATAAAAAGGAGTATAATAAGGAATTGTGGGCAAAGATTAAGCCCAAAACCACTTTCGATATTTACAAAACAGCCCAAAACATGGACTGTCTCTGGATTCCACGTTTAGCCATCCCATCTACCACACAGTTTGCAGATCTTCTAATCCACTTCACTTGGATTATCATATCCTTACGAACCTGCTTGAAATGTCTGAATTCATTCTTTAACTGCCATATTACTCCTTCCCCCTTTTACAACCAGTCCACAACAATTCTGGAATCACCTTCAATAATCAGTCTGTTTTTTTTTTTATGAATGAATGGTATTTTATTAAATAGAGATAGAAATAGTACAAGCATGGAGCACCCTAAGAGGAGGCACGAGGTGTTACCTCCCCTTAAAGGTGGTTCCAAACCCAACTCTTTTCAGATTGCAGTTACAAATTAGCCAAAAACAGAGAATCCCTTGAAGCCCCTTGTTTAGCTAAAGAATCTGCCAAAGCATTTGCCGATYTAYTAACYCAYTRAAAGCWAACTGACATGGTKYYCGTAAGCCATTTGACTTTTTTGATGATGTCCCTATATCCCCAAACAACAGTTTCTGGGTCCAACATCCATCCCACTATCACCTTAAAGTCTCCTTCAACTATCAAATTAGTAACTCCAAGTTGGTTGGAAGTCTGTAGTCCTTGTACTACAGCTAATATCTCAGCCCTTGTAGAGTCTCCATAACCCACTAGACCTGAGAATAAGGACAGAATGTTGCCATCCTTATTCCTCAAGATCCTTCCTATACCCGGAGGTCCTGGATTGCCTTGATTGCTCCCATCACAGTTCAACTTCACAACTCCTTCTGGAGGGGGTAACCAACTTGCTTGTGTTCTATTTTTCTTGGATGATGTGGAGGCCACTGCTGCCCAACTCCTTCGAAGGTCATCACTAGAGTAATCCGCAAAGAGATCAGTAGTTTTTAGCCAAAGGATTGCCCTTCTCAGTATACAATCCTTATTTCAGCAATGCTTCTCTCCTCCTGGAAAATTCTGGCATTTCTTTCCTCCCAAATGGTCCATAAGAGGAATGCCCTAATACATTTCCACATTACTTTCCCTCTCTTTGTTGACCAACCAAAAAAAGACAGATCAAAAAGCAGATTTACTTCAAGAGGCAGGTTCCACCTGTACCCAAACAGCATAAAAACCCAATTCCAAATATTTAATGTAAAAGAGCATGAAATCAGTAGGTGATAACAGTCCTCATTCTGCACTTTACATAAAATGCACCAATTGGGGGACAAGCATGAATAACGTCTCTTTTTTTGTATATTGTCCACAGAATTAATTTTACCATAATACACTTCCCAACAAAAACCAGCAATTTTAGGTGGAATTGGCCTTGACCAGACTTCTTTAACTGGGAACAACAAAGGGGAAGGAGTAGAGCAAAGGGACTTAAAGAAGGAAGAACAAGAGAAGGAGCCACTCGAGGTCAAAGACCAAATTCTTCTATCTGGTTTAGGAGGGTCCAAACAAACAAAATCAAGTAAAAGTAAGAGCTCAGAGGAAAAAACCAATTCCTCATCCCTCAACCCTCTATGAAACCCAAAATCCCAATTAAGAGACAATGGGAGAATGGGGGGAGAAAGAAACCTCAAAACAGGCTCCTTTTTATAGAGGAAAATAGAAAAAAGGGAGGGATAGAGGTCTTTTAAAGGTTGGTTGCCCACCCAAACATCATCCCAAAAAAGCACAGAATCACCACTGCAGACATCATACCTTACGAACTTGAGAAATTTTGGGAGGATGCCAAAAATTGCCTTCCAAGGTGTAGCGAGTGCGGCCCGTTGAGATACCCCGGCATCCCAATCAGATTCAGAATAGCCATGGCTACTTTCCAGGTCACTAGCCTATTTTCAAACTTCTCTACCACCGGGATCCAAAACCTACTTTCCTTTGGATTTGCACCTAGGGGAAGTCCTAGATAGGTCAAGGACCAAGCAGAAATAGGGCATTCTAAGTAGGCAGCAATAGACTCCAACTCCCTTCCCTCCACATTTAGCCCCACCATTCTCAAGATTTATTTTCAGGTTTGAGACATTCTCAAAGAGGGTTATTAGATTTCTCAGATTCCTTACTGTTGACAGGTGTTATTGTACACAGGTTTAGTACCGCAAGGGTACTGTTGTAATTTCCCCATCTTTATGTTGTACGACTAGACTAGTATAAATAATATCTACTGCACACGCCTGCAGCATTCTTTGGGGCTTTCAGTCCTCTTGCCTCTCCTCTCCTCCCTTCCTCTCTTCCTCCTCTCCTCTCTTCTCTTCTCTTGCTCTTGCTCAACATGGTATCAGAGGAAGTCGTCCAGGCCTGAAGGGTGGTGCCAAGCAAAGCTGTTGTGGTCAATGTCGAGCAGATAGTCTTTTCATCTCCCAGTGTTGTATCCATCGAACTGCTAATTTGTTGTGTTCAGTTCGACCTTATGCAAGAAGATGCATGCCTGATTCTTCGTCTTCCAGCATAGAAAAAGGGTTCTAGTTATAGAAACTTTTCATCTTCCGGACCAGAAGTTGTATCCATTGTTTGTTCGACTGTAGAGAGGCTATCATCTGAGGTTTGTAGAGGAACTTCTGGTTTACAGAGAGGCTATCAACTGATGTTCAAAGAATTGGTGTTGTATTGATCTCATTGACCGACTGTTCGGCTACCCTGTTGATTGACTGTTCGGCTACCCTATTGATCTCATTGACTGTTCTACCAAGTCTGCCGATTAGATGTGGTTAACTTCACCTTGTAATTTTTTTTTTCATTCAGTTGGGGGGTCATTTGACCTCTGTAAAATCGTAGGTCATACAGACCTGGTTATGTATTGCAACTGCAGTGTTGGTTTTTTGGATTCCTACTAAACCGTAGGTCATACAGACCTGTTCAAGTACTGCAACAGCAGTGTTCAGTCTTTGCTCCCAGTGAAACCGTAGGTCAGAAGGACCTGTTGTTGTGCTATGCTGAATAGGTCCCAAAAACATACCTACAATATTTCCACTTTCCTCCCTGATGACCCCACCAATACCCGAAGGTCCAGGATTTCCCACGCAGCTGCCATCAAAATTTAATTTCTTCCATCCAGCACATGGAGGCAACCAAACCTCAGTTATTTTTTGTCTTCAAGATTATGAGAGAGCAATTTATCCCCATGAGCTAAAAAATTCTTCAACTTTAAACACTGCAAAAAGCTTTAAGGTTTTCACCCAATATGCCACCCTTAAGATTATAATGTCTAACACAGCTTCCTTGTTCCTTTCTTTGTCTTCAAAGATTCTTAAGTTCCTTTCTTCCCAAATCTACTTTGGCCAACTTACCAGTTTACAACTTGTCAGTGTTTAGAATTACCATTGGGGTGGCAAAAGTATAGAGAAGTTGATGAGGGATTTTTTGTGGGAACTAGGGGAGGAAAAGAAGGATCACAAAGTAAGTTGGGAGTTGGTGTATAGAAGTAAGAAATACGGTGGTTTAGGACTAGGGAACATACAAAAAAGGAACACAGATCTTCTAGGGAAATGGTTGTGGAGATTGTCGATGGAGAGGGACAAAGTTGTGGGCAAAGGTGATAGTTAGTATTCATGGTCTTGCAAAGGATGGTTGGGGCTCTGGAATTATGGCTAGGACTACAAGGGCTTCACCTTGGAAGTCCATTTATGATGTTCTACCACTCTTTTTACCACACATCAGGTATAGTCTGGGAGATGGAAATCAAGTGAAACTTTGAAAGCATGTTTGGGTGGGCAATGAATCACTAAGAACACAATTCCCTTCAATTTATACTATTTCCAACCATAGGGAGGAACATATTTCTTGCTTTTTGGCCTTCCTAATTCAAATGGAGAGTGTAATTGGGATTTGGGGTTGAGAAGAGGGCTACATGATTATGAAATGAACACTATCATCAACCTCCTGCAGAACTTGAAAGGGGTGTTTTTGGAAGTTACCTCTTGCAATTCCTTCTTTTCAGCCCTTATTCATTCAAGTGAAAGCCAAGGGCCTTCCTTTCCTTCCAAAGAAATTTGGTGTAATCCTATTCCTCTCAGGGTGGGTGGCTTGTGCTAGGAAATATTTTTGGAAAGAATTAATACTTGTGAGCTACTACAAAGAAAAAGACCCAAATGGTGCCTTTCCCCTCACTGGTTCTCCCTATGCAAAGTTAATGGTGAAAATTGCTATGACTTATTCATGCCCTTTTCTTCTTCAATTTGGGAATGGTTCCTTTGTTTGTTTGGGTGCAGGTGGAACCTCCTAGTGAACAAAGCCTATTTGCTTCAACTTCCTAAGCTGGTCAAAAAAGAGAAGATTACTATGGAGATGCACAAGGGCAGCAATGTGTTGGCCAATTTGGGAGGAGAGGAATCAAAGGCTTTTCCATGAAAAATCAAGAAGTATAGAAGCTGTCATTGAAGCTATCTCCATCAAGTAGTGCATTGGGTGAAGTCCTTGGGTATTTTCAGAAATATTCCTGCCATTGAAGTGATGAGGAAGTAGAGGAACGTGGTTGATTCTGCTCCTGCTAAGGAGGTGGTCAAGCCATTGTGGTCCCCACCCTTTAGTTGTTTCATTAAACTTAATTTTGATGGCAGTAGTGAAGGTAATCCAGCTCCTTCTAGCAATAGAGGAGTTTTCAGGAATGAAGAAGGAAATATATTGCACTGTTCTCAGGCCCAATTGGTGAAGGGGATTCCTTAAAAGCTAAAATTATGGCTGTTATGGAAGGGATCCAAAGGGCTAAAGAGCCAAATATCAGGAAGCTGGTGATAGAAGGTGATTTGAAGCTTGTAATTAGCTGGCTTCAAAAATAGGAGGAAGAGGGATAGTGGTGCTACATTCACAAAAAGAGAAAAGCTGTTAATTTGCTGCAAGGCGTAGAGGTGTCTTGCAATTGGGTTAAAAGAGACACAAATGCTGTTTCTGACACACTTGCTAAACAAGGGGTGGGAAAGAATGAGTTATTTTGGGTTGTTCTGTAATCTTCCTTTTGGGGAAGGCTAAGATTGTTTATCCCTCCCCTTTCTTTGTACTAAATTTCTTCTTTTATTAAAAATGATTCTGTTATTGATAAAAAAAATGAGACTCTAAGACAGTGGTGGGATGGCTAACAAACAACAGCAAGGGACATGGCAACACAAGCATAATTTGAGAGACAAGACAGCAAGGGAACTGGCTGCAAACTTCAAATGGGTCCATAGATCAGCAAACAGCTTTGCTGATTCCTTGGAAAAGATTAGGCTAACAGGAAAGAATTGTTTTGGGGAACAACCATCTAAATGGTCTCTTGTAAAAGTGTGAAAAGGGGTTAGGTGGTAGTAGCCAGCCTAACTTAAGGGAATACCTATATGTATGATTCTATGTATGTGTGTATGTGTATATATATAGCATTCTTTAAGTTCATTAATAATAATGATTACTAGTTACCTATCAAAAGAAAACTCAACACAGTCACATACAAGAATTGGTTGCATGTACACAACCCAATATGCTCAGCAGAGCCAAAGAAACACGAGTTTTTTTCTTTTCTTTTCCATTTTTTTTCCTACCTTATTTTTTTGGGGAGGAATTACATGGTGAGGATCATCCATAAAATGCCAGATATGCTCATATTCCTATCATACTGGACAGAGAATAACTTGGATGAAGAAGGTATCAAGAAACATTAAAAAAACCATACGAACCTTTGCAGTGGGAATACCATATTTGTCACACAACTTCTTCATGAAGTCCTTTGAGCCTTCCAAAACAGCAGCCTCAGATGAAGGGCCAAAAGTAGGGATACCAGCATTCACAAGGTCATTTACAAGGCCTGCAACCAAAGGAGCCTCTGGTCCTACAACAACAAGTCCCACTCCCCATGTGCGGCAGAATGAGATTACAGCTGAGCTGTCAAAAATGTCAAGGTCTGGTATACAGGTAGCATTCCCTTGGGCAGCAATTCCAGCATTCCCAGGAGCACAAAAAACAGCATCACAAGAGGGAGATCGCTGCAAGGCGTAGCATAGGGCATGTTCCCTACCACCACCACCAATGACCAACACAATGACTCTCTCTTCTACAAATCAACAAGGAAAAAAGGAAATGAATCAAATCAACGATAAAGAAGGGAGCAAAAAATATTTACAAAGATACAAACCAATGTGTTAAATTAGAAATATAAATTTTGAGGTGTTGATTTGAAAATATATTCTCCAGAATCAACTGTTATGATCTCGATGTGTACTTTGCTTCTCCAGAGTTGTTAGTGCTGGCGCTTTCACTTATTTTTAACCAAACCATGCATTGCACAAATTTCCTATTATCCATATAAAAACTAAACTTTGATGGGAGTAGCTGGGGGAATCCTGGACAATCAGGGATTGGAGATGTGTTTAGGGATGAGAATGGGTTGGTTACAGCCATGTTTTCAGGCCCAATTGGAGTGGGTGACTCTCTCAGGGCTGAGATCTTTGCAGTTTTGGAAGGAGTCCAAAGAGCTAAGGAGATGAATATAAAAAAACTCATCATTGAAGGGGACTCGGAGGTGGTGGTAGGGTGGCTAAATAAAGAAGATAGCAGGTTATGGATGTACAGTAATGAAAGCAGGAAATTCAGGTGGCTGGTTCAAGAGATGGAAGTTAAGATCAGCTGGATGAAAAGATCAGCTAACTCTTTTGCTGATGGATTAGCTAAGCAAGGAGTTGAGAGGGAGTCATTATTTTGGGCACAAGTGTAATTTTCTCATTTCTCTATTCTTGGGAGCTCAAGCTCCAATTGGAAGATAAGAAAGTTTATCTTCCTCCATGTAATTACTTTTATGATTAATTAATGAAATGTTGTTATTGATCAAAAATATATATATATATAAAAGAATAATGCATTGTACAAATTTACCTAACTGAAAACACAATTTAGTGCATCCATTCTCAGGTGTCAAAGAAAGAAAAGACACTAAGCATCAGAACATACAGTGATACATATACTAAGCAAGATTCTGCACATAACCATATTTTTTGCGGTAAAAGAACTCCATTGCAAATGAGCTATTCTAGGCTAAAAGTGAAATAATGAATGCAATAATGCCCATAATATTCTTTTGGATGATCAACACTACAAGAAATTAATGAAAGAAGTCCATGAATAATACAGTTAAAATCAGCCAAGCAGATAGCACTGAAGCCAAAATAAAAGTCCCACATAAAACACATGCAGTGATAAGTTATGCATGTCTGCCAATAGAGACTAATTCTCCAGCTACTAGACCACAGTTAGAAGTATTACCAATTTCCAGTTTTAATAATAACTAATACCCATAAACTTTACATTGAACCATTCAAACTTAAGCACATCTCACGGAATGAATCCTAACAGCACTACATACTGTATAATCTACCAAAAATAAAAATCAAAACCTCTATTTTCTGATAACTTAACATTTTTTATGAGTTCTAATAAATTTTAAATTGCACCATTCAAACTTGAGAACATTTCACAAAATGCATCCTAATAGCACCACATACTGTATAATAATCTACCAAAAACAAAAACTGTTGTCGCTCGGATTAGCCGAGGGCAACACAGTCAATTTACTCCAAAGATCTGGGACAGGACCGAGGACTTCAGTGCTCCGAGAGGTGCTGAGGCCGTGGACTAGTGGGGCTCGAGGTGTGCCAAGGCCGAGGACTTGCGAAGGAGAATACGTCAGAGGCCTCGAGTGGGGACCCGAGGCGGAGACTCCAACGGTCATGTTAGTATCCACACAAAAGGGAGGTAGAAGGAAGCCCAATGCGGGAGCGCTCAGACGAGGTCACTAGTAGACACTAGGTCCCCAGTAATGAGAATACCAAAAGTCTTTTTGTTTGGTTCCAGATCCCTTACCTTGTGGGAGTTGCCTCATATTTATATTTGGGACCACCTGGAGGTAGTCGAACTCAGGTGGCTCAGATTCGAGTCGTACAAGGGCGGGACGCGGTCATCTGGCGAGGCCATGTGGTGTCCCACGATTGGGCCTGCGAGGTCCGCTTAGAGTAACCTTGTATGCTCCGCAATTTGTCCCGGTCGATACCTGTTGGTTGGACACGTGTCGGCCCGGCGATGGCCCAGCCAAATGCGCCTACATCATTTGCCCCCCACTCCCGACGCCGAAGTGGAGGTCTAGATGGGGCTTCGGGTTTGGCTGATGGGAGTGTCATTGGATGCTAGTAGGCACCATCAAGCTCATTCGGCGAAGGGTACCCTACAATGGCGTCACATCCATTTCGCTCATGCTTTTGTCCGATCTTTGTCCATGGGAGAAGGGTGAAGTTGTAGGCGACTCGGCTTCAGCTGGGGAGGCCAAGCAAGAAGGGCTCGGATAGGCCAAACCCGTGTCTTATCCCTCATGGTGACGGCTTGAAGTCGTGCACGGTACGGTTTCTACGGGTTAATACGCTGGGGCCGTGCCCAATACGAGTCTAGCGTAAGGAGAGTCTTCCGTAGGGGGGACGGGACTCCGGATGGACCGGACCGCGCATTCACTAGGTTAACGGACCCAAACCGGTGGACTGCAGCAAACGGACCTGTCGGTTCGCCCAGTGTCATTTCGTCTCCTCGAGGGCAGGTGTCGGGTGTCACCCTGCAGATAGGTTTACGAAGGTAGAGGCCTTACGGCCGTTGGATCCAGCGGGATCTGAGCCGTCCATTCTTCTATATATAGGGAACTTAATCGCGTTTTTTTCGTCATTTGTCTCTAGGCAACCTTGCTGTTGAGTGACTTCCGCTCCTAGAGCTTTCGGCTAGTTCACTTCTCCTAGTTACCTTCAGCCTTCGTCCATCTTAGGTAACACTTCGCTCCGATGTCTTATACCGATTCTGGCCCCGAGTGTTATGAACTTCCCAACCTCTCGGAAGGGAGCTCCCCTCGAACTCCTACTCCACTTAGTTCCAACTTGGAACTGTTGGCAGCCGAGGTCTCTCCTCAGCGAGGGCTAATGGTGCTGAGGGAGAGGCTAGCCTCCAGGGGCGCCAAGGGCAGCCGCAGAGGCGATGACCCTCCCTGTGAAAGCACTGCATCCGTGACACTGAGGGAGCCTGAGGGGTCCCCCCCAGAACGAGGGGGAGCCGGTCCCAAAACCCAGCTTTAGAGCGGTAGCCGAATATGCTACCCGAGGGGTGACCATGGGTCGTCTGCCACGTTCGGAGTTTGATAGCACTATGGACCAGGACCAAGTTAAGTCTTTAGCCAAGCGGTACCACATACCTCGGTCCTATTCACTTAAAGTATCCGACGTTGGTGGCCGGCCGTGGACTCCCAAGGAAGGGGAGATTTGTGTTTATCAGCACTTATTAGAGTTCGGTCTTAGGTTTCCCCTTCATCCCCTGATTTCTGAGTTGCTGAAGTGGTAAGGGATCACCATCAGCCAGCTTGTCCCCAACACCCTTAGAACCATAACCGCCATGTTGGTAGTGTCCCGGCTTCGAGACGTAGAGTTGACGCCGAAGTTGTTTCGTGCCATGTTCGTGCCAAGGAAGCACTCCTACAAGGCCAGCATGTACTACCTTCAGCCTTGGAGGGGTAAACCTATCGACAACCCCTCGTCCGGCCATAACTGGAAGGGCAAATTTTTCTACGTTTCCTGCCCTGAAGGTTGGTCGTTCAGATCGAGGTGGGGGGAGGCTTGTACGACGGTCGAGAGGTGTGCTCCCCCGCTTCGGGACGAGGAGGCCCCTTCCATAGCCCACCTACTTGTGCTGGGGAGAGTTCAGGCCAAGCCCTTGGTGGAGGTGGAGCTCCATTTGGTGTTCACAGGGCTCAACCCTACCCCCATCGGTAGGAGAGGTCTCGTAGTCTTTTAACACGTTCGCTTTGTCTTCGGCTTTCTGACTTCTTTCTGTTTTCCTGCAAAGGTTCCCATGGATGCCAAAAAGATGTTGTTGGAGAGCGTCTATGCGCAAAAGAAGGGCCAAGGCGGTAGTACACCCGGGGAGCAGATGCTAAGGAGGTGAGGAGGGAGAGCGTCTTAGCCGGTTATTCCGTCCCCGGTGGCAGGTCCATGAGGCGGATTCCATCAACGAGGAGGGGGTCAACAAGGCTCTAATGAGTGGGGTGGTCCCTCCAAGGGACCGATATGACGTGATGCAAACCAACCCCATGCTCGTTCGCGATGAGGGTCTCACCTTCTTGGCTGAGGTAAGCTTCCTCCCTTGTACTTCGCCATTTCTTGAATTTTGTTCGTTTTACTGACAATGCTTGGTGCAGGTCTGCCGTCACTTCATCGGTTTGGGGGACCGAGTTGAGCTTTTCTGCGATCGCATCGAGCGGCTCGAGAAGATTTACGAGAAGCTTCAACTGCAAGTGGCCTCCGCAGAGAGCAGCCAGGACGAGGCTATCTCGGATCTGAAGGACGAGAAGAAGCTCCGACAAACGCTAGAGGATGATTTGAAGGCTGAGCAGGCTCGAATTGGCCACGCGGGAGGCCCTGAAGAAGTCCGAGGACAAACGGGCTTGTCTGGACAGAATTGCGTTGGAGGCCCAGAGGCGGGCAGCGGATGCCAAGGCACGGGCGGTAGAGGCCGTCTAGATCTGGAAGCAGGCGAGGGAATACCAAAAGTGCCTTGTTGATTATGCGTCCGAGACCTACCTAGAGGGCGCATCAAGGATACCAAAAAGGCAATCCTGAAGATGATGTCGGACTTCAAGGTGGACGAGCTAGAAGTGTACCCGGATTCCCCCACTCCTAAAGAAATTGCCGAGGTCCCCGACGAGGCTGCTGGTGGTGCCAAGGACTCTACTGCCCCTTGGCTGGCGATAAAGCGTAGCTAGCTTCCTGTTTCCCTATTTTTGTGTTGCCTTTACTTTTTTGTCTTTTTAATGTGTATGTGCTCGGCCTTTGAGGCCAAAGAAAAACTTTTGTAAATGCGTATACTTGCCAAATGAATGTAATGAAGAGCATTTTTTGTACATAACATCCTCTTCTTCCTTTTTCTTTTCTTTTTTTTTACCAAGGGGTCCTTGCCCCTTCCTTCGAAAAGGTCACAAGTAGACAAAAAATAGCTCACAGTGGCTCGTTACTTACACACTCGCTTTAGGTGACTGGAGGGGGAGGCCGAGGCGGAGTTGTGCTACCGAGGTGTAGCTCGCCTAGCTTGCTTCCACTCCCCAAGCGCTTACTTAGGCAAGGCCTAGGTGGTCGGGGTCACAAGCCGAGACAAACCGCCGAGTTAGTCGTGGTAGCCATCTTTCTTTTATCGCATGTGCAGAACCAAGGCGCCATTTGCCTCGGTCGGCCTAGCATACTTATGTTTGGCGAGGTGCTGAAGTTGGGTGTTCGTTATAGAACGAGTGCATTGACCGCGGCTTGTGTCTAAGGTATCCTATCCACGACTTTATTACAAGTGGATGGGTGTTTGGTTCGAAGGGAGTCATACGCCCTGGCGACGGCCCAGTCCGAGCGCATGGTCCTCGGAGGAGGTAGTGCGCGTCGGCCGGTCGCAAAGCCGAGGAGTCCTGGGGACTTGGTGAAAACACACACTGGGACTTGGGCCGAAGAGAAACTTTGCATTATACATTCATTGCTTGGCCATCAGGGTTTACAATTATAGATAGTACATCTGGAGGTTCTCCAAGTTCCACGTCCAAGGGACGGGTCTTCCATCTAAGTGCTCAAGGCGAAAGGTGCCAGGGCCGACTACTTGCTTGACTCTGTAGGGGCCTTCCCAATTGGGACCCCGCTTACCTACACCGGGCTCGGAGACCATAACTTTCCTGAGGACGAGGTCTCCTTCTCAGTAGTGTCTTTCCTTTACCCTCGAGTTATAGTAGCGGGCCACCCATTGCTGGTAGGCAGCCACCCTGATTTGTGCCTGTTCTCGGGCTTCTTCCAGCAGGTCTAGGTTCGTTCTAAGTGCTTCACTATTCTCAGCTTCATCGTACGCTTCGATCCGAAGGGTCGGCTAGCCGATCTTTGTTGGGATAACAGCTTCGGTACCTTAAGTTAAGCCGAACAAGGTCTCTCCCATGGCCGTCCGAGGTGTAGTCCGATATGCCCATAGGACACTGTTCAGTTCGTCGACCCATAGGCCTTTGACTCGGTCGAGCCTGGTCTTCAGTCTGTCTAAAATGGTCCTATTGGTGACCTCGGCTAGGCCATTTGTTTGGGGATAGCCTACCGAGATATACTGCTGCTTGATATCGAGAGAGGCACACCATTCCCAAAACCTAGCGTCATCAAACTGTTTTCCATTGTTAGACCAACATGTGGGGGAGGCCGAAGCGGCAAATGATATTCTTCCAAAAGAAGCTCTGGATTGCTCGAGCTATAATGGTAGCCAGGGGTTCGGTTTCGACCCACTTAGTGAAGTTGTCGACAGCGACGACGAGGTATTTCTTGCCCCCCGTTGCTTGGGGGAAGGGGCCAAGGAGGTCCATTCCCCATTTGGTGAAGGGCCAGGGGCTGTTGAGGACCGAAAGTGTTGTGGTTGGCCGATAGCATAAGGTGGCGTGTCTCTGGCATTTGTCGCATCTCCATACCAGCTCGGCTGCATCCTTCTGGAGCATTGGCCAAAAATACCCCTGCCTTAGTGCTTTCTGAGCCAAGGTTCTATCGTTGAGGTAGTTGTTGCAGATGCCTTCGTGAATTTCTCAGAGTACGTACTCGCCTTCCTCCTGACAGAGGCATCGGAGGTAGGGTATGGTGAATGACTTGTACAATTTTCCTTCAAGCAATGTGTAATGGATTGCCCGACGTCGGAGTCACTTGGCTTCATTCCTATCGTCAAGCAGTTGCTCGGTCAAAAGGAAGTTGATGATGGGGTCCATCCATGATGATTCGGCCTCTACCAGGAGGACCTGGGCTTCTTCTATAGAAGGCCGAGGTAGTTTTTCTACGCGGACGGTGCGGCCGAGGGCTGCATCCGAGGTTCTTGCCAACTTAGAAAGGGCATCAACTCTCGTATTCTCGTCTTGCGGGACTTATTGCATAGAGAAGAGTCGTAAGTGGCAAGCTAGCTCTTGAACTTTGGCGAGGTATTTGGCCATGTTCTGTTCTCTGGCCTCGTATTCGCCGTTGACTTGATTCATCACCAGTTGTGAGTCGCTAAAGACTTTCGATATGCTGGGAGCCGAGGTCCTTGGCGAGCTGCAATCCGGTTTGGAGGGTTCATACTCAGGTTTGTTGTTGGATGCAGAGAAGTCAAACCTCAGCGCATACTCTATCACTGCATTATCTGGGGTGAGAAGGATAAGGCCTTCCCCACTTCCCTTGGCGTTGGACGACCCGTCAACAAAAAACTTCCACGCGAGTTGAGCTTCCACGCTGACACTCCTCCGTCCACTGAAAATCTTTTAACTTCTTAATGGCTCAGAAGAAGGGAAGGCAGTGGTCAGCTGGACTATGACATGAAGCGATCAAGGGCAGCTACTCGACCGGTAAGTCTTTGAGTCTCCTTCACCGACCGAGGTGGCACCATTTCCAATATGGCTTGTATCTTGTCAAGATTAGCCTCAATGCCCCTTTGAGTGAGGACAAAGCCTAAGAACTTCGTTGGGGTTAAGTTTCCAAAAGGCACACTTGCTGGGGTTAAGTTTCATGTTGAATCTTCGCAAGGTATCAAAGGTCTTGGCCAAGTCTGAGATGTGCATTTCAGCTTTTAGGCTCTTCACCACCATATCATCCACGTAGGCTTCCACGTTCCTCCCCATTTGGTTCTTGAACACTTTGTTGACGAGGCGTTGGTGTTAGACAGTTTTGTATGCCCTTAGACAGTTTTGTAAACACCCTGTGTTTACAGGAAGTACAGTGGGGATAAAGTTACCTTCTTGGTTCTGTATGTCGATGACATTCTACTCATTGGGAATGATGTAGGAATGTTAACTACGATGAAAGTATGGCTTTCACAGCAATTCTCCATGAAAGATCTTGGAGAAGCCTCCTATATACTGGGTCTTCGACTCTATAGAGATAGACCAAAGC
>NW_010729302.1:68142-107893 GCF_000365185.1 Nelumbo nucifera
TCCAGTTTAAGGGTATTACACAGAAACACACCACAATAACATGAATCAAATATGTACTTTATTCATTTACAATAAATGTCATAATGTACATCATTCTGATTAGAGCTAAGGGCATACATTGTCTAACAATAACACTCACTACTTCTTTCAGTTTCAGGCCCATCTCTTCAGCCACTTGATTCATCAGTTGCTTCTCCATTCCCTCACCCTCATTCCTTTCCTTCCCTTTTCTCTGGCTAGCCTCCTGTAGATTCAAGTCTTCCTCAATGTATCAACTTCCGAATCCCTCCTAGTCAGTTCCTCAAAGGAATCACAGACTAAATCCCTGATTTTATCACCTTGTGCCTTCCATTCAGCCTCCATACTCCCTCCATTAAACCTTTCTTCCTTATCTCTAATCAGAACCTACTGGATTGTAGCAGACAATGGAAGGGTCTAGATGAAATTTGTTGCACTCACAAAAGGCTTATTAGTATTCTTAAAATCAAAGACTAACATACCTGGAGAGGATGGTTTTGTTGAAGGACTTCCAAAGTAAGTTTTTGTCTTGGGATTAGACCTACAAAAACCGGTTTCTAGAGGTTCGATGTTAGACTGAAGTTGAATGGGCAGCTGAACTTGAGAAATCGGTGCCCCCTTACTGGTTACACCCCTACTTTGCTCAGAAGAATAGTTAGAAACCAAAACCGCAACACCCCGCATCTGTTGAGAGCTCAAGATAGCTTTCGGATCCCCCAGGCAGTGTCCAATACCCAAACTGGTTGGCATCTCTTCTTCCCTACCCACCTCCAAGGCGGCTTCAAAGGTGATGATAACAGTCTCATCGTCATCTTTTTTTCATTTGTCTTCCTCCATGAAAAGCAGCTCTGTGTCGAAACTTTCATCCCCTCAAAACCCAAGGGATTTCTTTGGCCGAACACTCCCAATACTTGAAGTTTCAGATTCGTCAAACTCAAAATCTTCCTCACTAAATTCTAGAAAATCGTCCTCCTTTGCTACACCCCCTATTAAACCAGCTCGGGCCTAGCTCCAGCGCTGACACAGATCTCCACTGCAACGAGCTAAAACTCCCAGGACAACTCGCTGTGTCCCTTCGAATTGGAGAAGATGATGGACAAAAGTTAGAGTCCATCATCTATCCCTTTAGTTGGCCCACATGATCACTTAAGTGGTCACATGACTTAATTTTAAGTGAGCTGGTTGGGCCAGACCCAAACACTCCTTTAAGGGCCTATTGACAATCAGCCTTTGAAATGACTTGGCCCACCCCAACTGCCCTCTTTTGGGCTGCAGTAATCCCTTGTGTCCACGTGGGCCCACCCAACCTGCCCTCTTTAGGCCCATTAGAACAACTCGCCCTGTGGCTAAGACAAGTTCCCTCTCTACTTCTGCCCACGTGTCCCTCTACTCTTACCACCTTATCCCCTTGCTTTTTTAAAGAATGTTTCAGTCCTTTCTCTCCACCTTGACTAGAACCACTCTTATTTGGTGAAACCTATCGAATAGCCTTCTCCCTACTCCCTCTTTCTGTCAGAACCTGAGCATAAGACCTATAGCTCACCACCTTTTCCTCTTCTCCTAATGGCTCTTTCCCCTTGGTTGCTATTAACTTTCGTTTTGAGTTATCATTTCCCAAGAATACCATTTTTGTGTAAGTGTCAGCCATATTTGAATACATCAATCCCTTACTTCCACAAGGCAACTTCAATGGCTGTAACCAGCCAGGCTACATAGAACACTCCATCAACCATCAGCTTTACTGAACGAGGGATATCTTCCAGATGCACATTAGTCAAGCAAATTGCAGCTGAATGGAGGTCTTCCACAAAGGAACCTTCCAGTCTTGCCTTACACAGAGTAGCTATAGAATCAAACACCTCTGAGGTCCAGCTGAATCGGATATCTTCCAGATGCACATTTGTCCCTTGCATGCAGATCCTTAGAGTTTGAATGAGGGGTCCATTTTGTGATAGATATAGAAGCTGAGTGCAATTTACAACACAAAGCATATAGTTGTAACTCCTCTCCAACTACCTCAAGCAAGGCCTTACAAGACTCAAAGGGGGTTAAGATGATAGTACAGTTCAAGTTTAACTTCTTTAATAACTCTTCTGCAACTGTCCTCCAGTTTTCCGGAGGTACTGTAGAAGTTACTATAAACTTTTTTGTCCCACTCATTCTTGAGCTCATTGCATACTATTCTGCAATCTTTTGCTGCTTTACCCACAATTTGTACACTTGCAACCTCTTTCTAGAACTCTTGTTTCCTAGCTCCACCAACTCCATTCACTACATGTAACTATTCTTCCTTCTCAGAGCTGCTACCTTCCCCAAATCCCTCTCGGGCAAAGAAATCCTTCAAAACAGTTGACACTTCTTTCCATCCAATCCCCAACTTTCCTTCAAGGAAACAAACCATTTGTTTTTTTCCTTCCCCAAAAAACTCCAACAAAGCCACAAACCTTCCTCTAGAGTTCTTCCTCCTCTCTGCTACAAATCTCCTACCATTAACCTCATTTCATTCTTTGCACTCTAACTTTCCACTCACCTGAACTGCTTTCTCCAAGAATGTCCGAAACCAAACTACGGCTTCTTTCCCAACCAGTAATACCATAGCCTTGTTTAGTTCTCTGATTTTCAGAGCTTTCTTCCCTTTCACCCTAAAGCTTTCAAAAAGAAACTGCTTAGCCTCAACCTTCAAGGTCCTTCTCCAGCTTGTTGCCATGATAAAATCTCCTTCCTCCTTCATCCTCCCCTAGCCATCCTATCTCTCCTCTTGACAAAATCTCCTTTCAAAAAGTTTTGATTGTTGACTTTTTTGGGGGCTCCTAATGGTGTTCATATGCAAGAAAAGATAAAACTAATGAAAAGACTTTATTATGCAAATAAAGGAAGAGAAAGAGGGAGGGAGAGAGAGAGAGAGAGACCATAAAAACACTTGCTTCTGCAAGTAACTTGATACTTCCAAAATGTTCATAAAAAATTATATGCATTTAGGTTTTATTACATCATCCTTTTGCCAACCATCAAATGACAGCCCATATTTCTGTTTTATTTGGGGGGGACATATTTTTAGCCTAGACCTTTGAAATTTAAACATGGTTGCAATCATACGATTTTCGTTCACAGCATTCACACTGCTGAGACTTAATCAAATTCCCAATCTGCAGTAAAAGTCATGACAATATAAAATTAACACTCATGCAACAAATGCATAAAAGTGAACTAGAACAATCCACAAATTGTTTCATTCTTACCAAAAATCCCATCTTTATCTCCCTTATTGATGGCACCAGACTGCTCCAAACTTACTGAAAAGCACTTAAAGACTCTAGGCAATGAATGTGATTTAGATAAACTACGGACACCCACACCTCGGATAGGCCATTGTATGGAATTCCACCTCTGAGCAGTGGCAAAAGACACCGATGAATAATTCCCAGCAACGCAAGAAAGGTTCACAAGAAATGGCTTTATAGTTGTTCTTTTGTTAAGAAAATCCAGAGAAGCTCCAGCATTGTAAGCAATGGAAGCCATACCTGAATCCAACATTTTTAAAAGGTTAAATATGGAAAATATGCATATGCCTCAAGGCGATTTGAGGCAGAAGCCTTGAAAAAAAACAAAGTGTATATAATCCATAAACAATAAAGACAAAAAAGCATACCTATGATAGAAACCAGAACTATAACTGATCAAGGAAAAACAGAAACCAGAACTTTAAGAAGCAAAAAAGACTGCTTACACATAGTTTAAGAGAATTTCAAGTATTGTAAATCGTTTTTCCATCTCGCATAGAGTAGAATCCTTTTCTCTTTTTAATTGATTTACTTGAGAAGTGCCAGACTAAGGTTAAGTCAGATCAAGGATCTAAATATCAATAAAGACTGTTACACCCCATCCAACGTATTGGTCTGTATCGATAGGCGCTCTATAATTTTTTTCTTCAAACCTGTTTAGGGGGGTCAGTATAAGGTCTGTCTAACCCCTGAAACAGGTCAAACCCCGAAATAGTCCCTACAATAGCATATCGATGGTGTAAGCAAGGTTTAAAATGTTGATGTCAGTGGAAATGTCGGTCATCCAAATATAAGAAACATGTCGGAAATGTCAGAAATATCATATGGAAATATTGTAAAAATTATGGACATGGTGGAAACATTTTAAAATATGCAAAATATAGAAAGGTATTTTATGAAATGACAAAAGAAGCATAAGCACACCTTTTTAAATTATTATCATGTTGCAAATCATTAAACAGAGCTAAGAAACTAAGGTTATAAACAAAAGACTACATTCTGAAGTTGCCCTGTAAATTTAAGATTCAGAGCTTCATGATAAAATGAGTTAAAGCAAAATTTTAACTCATAGAAAATGTAAATAATTGTAATAGATCAACCAAATAATTTATTACACAAACAAAAAACTAATACTTAACTTCATGTTTGAGATGAATATTGAGCTAGCTAAAAGTGGTAATCATGTAAGTTAAGCGGACAATAAAATTTTTACTTAACATATTTAGAATATTGTACCAACTTATGTTATACTACTATCTCTTGGATTCCACATAGCACTGGTAGTGTTCGCTAGGAAATATGTAGATTCCCGTAAAATTTCATGTCGCTACCTATGGAAGTGGAAATGGAAATATGTTGTGGAAACTATTTGTTGTACTCCACATAGTGCTGGTAGTCAAGGTTCAAAATATCGATACGCCCGAATCGATACTATTTTTTTTTAAGTTTTTTTTTTTCTGAAACCTGTTCAGGGGGGCTGGTTTAGGTCTCCTCCATCCCCTGAACCGGTCAAACCCCCGATACACCCACTATAGGGGCGTAACTTCATGTTTGAGATGAATATTGAGCTAGCTAAAAGTGGTAACCATGTAAGTTAAGCGGACAATAAAATTTTTACTTAACATATTTAGAATATTGTACCAACTTATGTTATACTACTATCTCTTGGACTCCACATAGCACTGGTAGTGTTCGCTGGGAAATATGTAGATTCCCGTAAAATTTCATGTCACCACCTATGGAAGTGGAAATGGAAATATGTTGTGGAAACTATTTGTTGTACTCCACATAGTGCTAGTAGTCAAGGTTCAAAATATCGATACGCCCGAATCGATACTATTTTTTTTAAGTTTTTTTTTTTTCTGAAACCGGTTCAGGGGGGCCGGTTAAGGTCTCCTCCATCCCCTGAACCGGTCAAACCCCCGATACACCCACTATAGGGGCGTATCGGTAGGGTCCCGAAACAATACGTATCGGCCGATACGTGTCGATACTTTGAACCTTGCTGGTAGTGTTGGGGAAATGTCAATTTTGGTAAAATTTCCTATAGCTACCCATGGAAATGGAAATATGTCATGGAAATAATAGGGAAATTAGGGACATTTTAAACCCAAGGTGTGAGTGTAGGTGGGAAGACCATTGGCATGAAGGGGCAATTGTTTCAACTACCTAATATGCAAATTCACTGAAAAAATGAGAGTTATTCAAAACCTTAAAGATGCTCTTACATTGACTTTATTTGATAATAAAAGAAATTGAAACTATGAACATTTCCTAATTTATGCCATATGTACAAAAACAGTGAAGAATTCATTGTGATCATTGCCAGAACACCCAAAGCACCAGCTACACTAATTTATCCTAGCAATAACGTGCAAAATAGGAAAAAACCAATATTCTAACCTATTCCAAGGATCAAAATGAAGATATGCTGCACTAGCCCTTCTAATTGTTTTACCGAAATGCTGAGTAAAAGTAAATAGAGTAAGGTCATCCTAATGAGAATTATTCCTACCAATCCGCTTCTGATGTCTTATTCCCCATGTCAAATGAAACGCCCATTATTAATCAAGCCCATAATTCCGTTGCTTTTCAATTTGAACGAACAATCTAATAACAACCAGCATTAGTCTATTCTAACTTACATTCAAGATAGTGAAATAGTCCAATCTACCTAACACAAATGCAAACAAATGGCTAAATAATAAGTATTTCCATCAATATTTTACCATAAAACAAATTAAAACTCTAAAAGGCGAATGAAACTAAAAATATAAATCAAACCTGAAACCATCGGCGGTTGTTCAACTAGATTGAATCAAGGACGAAGTAGAGATGTGGGATGATGATATATCGCCTTCAAGATGGGATACAAGACTGAGATTGCTGCTGCAATTCGATCAGGAGAACTGGGTTCGATCAAGGTTGAACGTGAGATGCAAGCTGAAGGAGGTAGCTGTTTGCAGGTCGTGTAGGTATTCAGCGACGATATTGTTGTCGTCGACGGTGAGATGGGTTGGGCGATAGTGAAGAAAAATTAAAAAGAAGGAAGAAAAGCTGGAAGTGGTGACTCGAACGGTGGTTGAAATGGTGTTGGCGGTGGGGTCACAGTAGTTGAGTCAATGGCACAGTGAGAGACGGAGACGAAGGATAGAGTGGGAGTAGAGAAGAACGGGATGAAGAAAAAAGAGAGAGAGAGAGAGAGAGAGAGAGAGGAAGATGGGTGGTGAGAGCGGCGGTCGGGGTTCGCGGAGACGAGAGAATGAGAAGAAAGTAGAGGAAGAAGAAAAAGAAATCGGTAAATTACAGATAGATACCCTATATTTTGAGATAGTTACAGATAGGTACCTAAATTTTCAATTGTAACACTTGAATACTCTAAACTTTAAAAAATAGACACTTAGGTTCATCGGTTAGGTAAACATTACATATACCAAAAATACCCTTCTTGTATATTTTTTAGATCATTCTTAGGTAACTAAGTATCTCCCATGATGACGTTCTCAGATGGACAACAAATTATATATTCAAATTTTTAGGCATTCCCTAGTGATGATTTTATTCCATATAATGATCTTAAAAATACATAAGGGTATTTTTTGACATTATGTAATGTTTAAATAACAGAATACTAATATATGGAGCCAAGTGTTTAACTAACTGACACTGATGTACTATCAAAGAAGTCTTAACTGCTAGGGTTAGACCCAAAGCACTTGTAGTGTGTTTGGTTGAAACACTAAACTCGGACCATTTTTTCAGTTATGCCCTGGACTTTGGAGATTGATGAGCAAAATTGGAAAATTACACATAATCCCTAGATTTGAATATGGTACATCACTAGGTGATGGGACCCATCAGATTAGGAAATAGATTTGGAGTCGCCACCCATCAAATTAGGAAATTGAGGTGATGGGACCTCCGAGAATGGTATCAAAATTGTTTTGATTCAACAGTGACTCCAGTAGCCCGAGGCACTGACTAAATCGGTCCAGATAAGACTCGAATGGAAGAGGGAAGGGGTTAGGCACCCCTCTCTCGGGTCCAAAGGTGGGGTCCACATGGTGTCTCAAATAAGCACAATCATAAATATGCAACCATGTAATTAAACTAAAGACATAAGTAATAGAGAGAAGCAAAACAAGCCAAGAACAAATCAACACAAGGAAACAAACCCGGCCTACAATTTTATATTTTTTTACTTTTATATTTTCATGTTTATTTTGCCATCTTCTTATGGAGCCCTACTTATTTTATTTGTTTTATGAGATTTCTTTATTTTTTATCCCTCCCATTTTTTATTTTTTCACTTATTTTTATATTTTCTTTATTTCAATTTTTATTGTTGTTCCCCTTTTCAACAACTTATTCTCCCCCCTTTGTTAACTAAATAGCCAAACCTATTGAACTAAACCCTCTACCCCGCCTTTGCACAATTTTGTTGTAGCATTATTTATTCTTTTTATTTTTTTATTATATGTTTTTTATACTCTTTTGATTGAATTAATCTACTTCTCTCGGCCAATCATTCTTACTGTTTTGGTTCTCTTACCCTGTGAGAAACCTTGGTTCTGTTACCAATTCCCTATCATTATTTTCTATTTTTCTTCAGCTCCCTACCCTTCTTTTATTTTTTATATTTTTCTTTTTTAATTATCAAACAATGAGAACCCCACTTCTTACCAAATGGACAGTCCCCCTAACCGATAAACCCGAAATCCCTCTCTCAGTACCGTGAAGCCAAAACTCAAAAAAACTCAACAAATAATGCAATTCTAACAAATCCAATCAGCCAGGATGAAGAACAAGACAATATGCTCAGTTCCAAGAAAAAGCCGGCAAAACCCATCAAATCTCACCTTCAAATCTACTCCAAACAAAATGAACATAACAATCTATTGAAACAACTGAGAAAGAGATGCAACATTATGCGTGATTTAGCCAATAAAATTATCACTAGCAATGTTTTCAGAAAGAAAATCAAAACATGGGAGAAGATTTATCTGAATCGAATTTAGCCTCATATTAGGCACTGCAATGGAGGATTTGAGCAATTTTTCTCACCTAACCTCCCTGATAACTAAAGCTTGTAGTGGATATTGGTCTCGCCTTGAAATGGATGTTGGCCTGAACACGTTCAAACAATGGCGATGCTCAAGATGTACACAGGATTCGATAGTACGAGATAATGTTTTAGATGATCCGTGCTCAAGCTTGCCGCTGTCGGTTGGGATTTTGGCTCCAATAAGAACGAAGCAATAGAGACTTTGACCTTGGTTTATTGATCTCTAAGTAATAGAGCCGATAGGAAAATAGGGACGAGAAGATTAAAGTGAAAAGACTATCTTCTCCCAAGCACGAGCTCTGCCCGATAGATGGAGCCACGAATGATGAGGTTGAGAGATCAGAAATGATAGGGAAATGAGGGAAAAGGTCGAGGGGGAAGAGGGAGAAGAGAAAACGATGTGAGAGAAGAGTGGGATAGAGGGAATAAGAAAGAAGCTAGGAGGGGTCTCCGCTGCTCTGCTTCAGTTTGGATTCGAGAGGAAGGGGACGATGAACAGTGGATTTTCGGATGTTCTGAGGAAGAAGAAGAAGAAGAAGAAGAAGAAGTAGAAGAAGAAGAAGGAGGAGGAGGAGAATGAGGGAAAAGAGAGAAAGAAAGACTGGCCGGGAGAAGGGAGCACCGCTGGTTCACCGCCGCTCCTCTGGTTTTTGTTCGAATGGGGGAGACAGATGAACAGTCGATTCTAGATAAAGCCCAATGAGATACTTAGGTTATAAGTTTAAATTTATATGGGGCTAGTGGCAATTTCATAATTTTGGGGAAGTTTAGGGATGATTTTGTAATTTTGAAAATTCATCTCAAAATCACTCCAAAGAGGATTATGAGCAAGGAGTTATGGTATGTCAAGAGTCTAAAGGTGATCTTATCCCTTCGGATGTGTCAAAATCAAGGGAATTTGGGTTATGAATGTTTAGGCAAATGAAAGGTGTCATAATGAAATCTCAGCCTGATAAATCGGTGAATGGAGGAATCTTGAGTTCAAATTTCATGGGTAGGTGTTTTGGGAAGTCCTGGGTCTGATGGTTATGTTTGATTTGAGGGTCAAAGCGTAGATGGGGGTTGATCGGGGCCATCGGATAGGTATTGGGCAGGTTTAATGATGGATCTGAGAGCTTTTGGGCTAAAAGTTAGGATTTTTGGGGTAAGTTGGGGTAAGTTGTTTCAAAAGGATCAAATAGGTCTGATCGGGAATTTGGGGTAAGTTGGGGTTCATGCGGTGGACCGAACAAAAATTGGGTGCTGACAGCTGCCTCTCTTTATTGTGAGGTAGAAGATTACAAAACAACAAAGACAAAAAGAAGCATACAGAGATTTTTGCGAAGGACGGGCTTGGAAGAGGGGCAAGATGAGGAAGGAAGATTAAAGCAAATGAAAAGGTGAAGAAGAGGAGTTCCCGTGCAACATCATTTCATCATGTTCAATCCAGTTTTATTGTTGCGCAATTGCCTAATTCTCGAGGAATGGTGTGCCCTTAGGAAGAAAGGCTCGGTGCATGTCAAACACATCAAAAACTAACACGATAAACTGTTGTAAAAATCAGGAAATACATTTTCTATCTAAAAAGTAATCAAAATCGTTTTACGACATCATAAAGTTGTGATGCAAAATGGAAAATCCACTGTATGTCAGGAAATCAGCAAAAGGCCACGATGTGAGGTTTAAATATCTATAATATGGAAAAAAGCACGTTAAGCTATGATGCAAGACAGAAAATCCACTATATGCCAGGAAATTGGCAAAAAGTCATGATATGCCATGATGCAATGTTCAAACAATCATAATATGGAAAAACACGTTAAGCCATGATAGAAGATGAAAAATTTATTATATGTCGGGAAATCAGTAAAAAGTCATTATATGCCATGATGCAATATTCAAACAGCCAAACTTTAGAAAAGCACGTTAAGTCATGACGCAAGACTGAAAAATCCACTGCATGCCAGGAAATCAGAAAAGAGTCATGATATGCCATGATGCAATGTTCAAACAATCAAACTATGGAAAAGCACGTTAAGTTGTGACACAAGACTAAGAATCCACTATATGCTGGGAAATCAACAAAAAGTCATGATATTCAAGATTTTTAGCATGTTAAGCCATGGTGCAAATTGAACAATCTACTGTAAGCCGAGAAATCACAAAAGTTATAAGATTCAAGATTTTTAGTATGTTAAGTCGTGAGGCAAATTGGATAATCCACTATAAGCCAGGAAATCGCAAAACTTTTGATATTCAAGATTTTTAGCATGTTAAGCTGTGGTGCAAATTGAATAATCTACTGTAAGTTGGGAAATCGCAAAACTTATAGTATTCAAAATTTTTATCATGTTAAGCCGTGATGCGAATTGGACAATCCACTATAAGCTGAGAAATGGCAAAACTTATGATATTCAAGATTTTTAGCACATTAAGCCATGATTCAAATTGGACAATCCACTGTAAACTGGGAAACCACAAAAGTTAAAATATTCAAGAATTTTAGTATGTTAAGTCGTAATACAAATTAGACAATCCAGTGTAAACTGAGAAACCGCAAAACTTATAATATTCAAGATTTTTAGTACATTAAACCGTGATGCAAATTGGACAATCCACTGTAAGTCGAGAAATCGCAAAACTTATGATATTCAAGATTTTTAGCACGTTAAGCCATGAGGCAAATTGGGCAATCCACTGTAAGCTGGGAAATCACATACTTATGATATTCAAGATTTTTAGCACATTAAGCCGTGATGCAAATTGGATAATCCACTATAAGTCGGGAAATAGCAAAACTTATGATATTCAAGATTTTTAGCACATTAGTCTGTGATGCAAATTAAACAATCCACTGAAAGTTGAGAAATCGCAAAACTTATGATATTCATAATGCAAAATTTTAAACTACTAAAAAGCACGATATGCCACAACACAAATAGAAATTCACCTTATGCTAGGAAACAAACAAAAACTCAAAATATGCCATTATGCAACTAGGTAATCCACTGTATGCTAGGAAACAAGCAAAACTCATGTTATGCCATAATGCAATTTTTATCAATTGTAGACTATCCCAATCTTAGAAATAAAGGTAAAAGTCGCCATCTCCAACTAGGAAAGCGATGATCACAATATTTAAACCTCAAGGATATAAGCTAGTTATGCAATGATTGCTAATCAAAGGTTCTCATCAAGAAATACCCTCAAAAGAGGGGTTTGCTCTAATTTGGATAAGTAAAAGGAGATGTATCACAAAGAGATCAGCTGTTCAATTTAAGGTGGTGAAGCCAAAATGTACTCATGGCGATTTTTGGTGCGCCCGAGATGTGTCATCAAACACCCATGGCACCAGTTTAGAGATTTGTAAAATTTTCCAATCCTTACGTATTAAACAACGTAGTACGTGGTGAGGAAAGGGTCGAACCCACAGGGAAGCAAGAATAAAAATTATTATTTTCGTTCTAGACAAATAAAAGGAAAATAGATATGGAATTTGTAGAAAATAAGAATATAAAATGTATTAATATTGAAATTAAATGTCTTGAATTCAACAAGGCAATAATTAAAATTCAAAAATTAAAGAACACTACTAAATCAACAAAAAAAATAAATAAAAATGATCCAAAATTCGGATCCAGTGGTGGTAGCTGTCCAGGAAGACGAAATACATGCTTTCTCCCTCTGTTCAGCCCTCGAACCCCTCGAGACACCTTAGCCTTGAACTAGACGAATTCAGATCTGCAAAACACACAAACAAACATAAATTAAGTCTAAAAGATTGTCAGAATAAAAAATAACATAAAAGAAAATAAAGAAAATGAAAGGGATGGCTGATCAAATCCAGTGGTGGTAGTTGCATATTGGTTGGACTGCTTGTAGGAACCCCTCCTGACAAGATCTGGGCGTCCTTCCTTTCTACAATCCTTGAATTCATCAAGAAACCTTAGCCTTGTGAACTAGGTGAATTGACCAACCCCTTCTCCAGGGCCCTTGGAGTCCTTTTTATAGAGAAGGGTGAACAAAACTGGGATCAGAGAGAAAGAGAGGGGTGGCTAGTGGATTTATGCAGAAAAATGGGCCTCATTTTTCTTGGGGTCCTTTTAATCAAGATTATGCTCTTGCTCTCATTTTTCTTCAATTAAACACTCTTGCAATCATAAATGAAACAAAGTGCTCTTCATACCTTTAAATATTTTGGGTACTGCAATCAAGTGATCAAGGAGGACTTTATTACAGGATGAAATGCAAATGGGTAAGGTTAAAATAAAAACTGAGAACAGATGTCCCTATGGAACGATACCTTATCGATTTGATCATCACATTAGCCCTAGTTTCTTTTTTCTTTCTTGCTCTTCTCTTCATTCTTTGTAGCAATTGGTTGCCTAGTTTTTCTTTGGTGCTTTGTTTTCTTTCTTTTTCTTCTTCTTCTTCTTCTTCTTCTTCTTCTTCTTCTTTTTAATTATGCACACTTGCCCCAAATTTTCTATTTATTTCTTCTTCTCTTCTTATTTTGTCTTTCCCAAAATGTTGAAATCCACATGCACAATTAAGCATATGACATCCGCTTCCTAGGAGGGTTTATTTGAAGGAATTGTTCCTACAAAGTCTCAAAAGGAATAACTAGTGAAATGAATAATAAAAAGGGTTTGACGAAAAGGGATAAAGCAATCGGCCAAAAGAGGGCCTCCCACATCATTTCTCCATCAAATGCACAACCAATAGGAAACAACTACATGTCGAGCACAATTTAAGTTCCGTTGACTCAGGGATAGTTATGTCATTTGACATCTTTAAGAATTGAATGTTCTGAGATTATTCGAATGAGACTTATTCTTTTTCCCTTCTTTTTTCTTCTTTCTTCCTTCTTTTTTTTTTTTAAATGTGTTTTGCCCTTAGGAAAGAAGCATCTAGGGGATTTGACGGGTTTAACAAAGAAGAAGGTCTAATGAAATAGCTCAACAGGCTAACTAATGGTATTGATAGTGGTAAAGGGGTTTGAGGTAAACAAAAATGACCAATAATGACCTCCAGTCCTTTCTCTGATGAATTAGCAAAGCACTAGGTAAATATGATGCCTGCATTCTATGCTGGCTCAAGAAACAGATCAAAAGGAGTGCATACCCTATCGCAATGACTTTAACCTTATGAATGCCCCAATTTGAGCTGCCAATGATGGATTTATTTATCAATATGGTTGGGAATGGATATTGCTGTTTTGATTTATAGGATTTCCCCATTTTCTTTAGACATTCCTATCGATGGACCCTTGATTAACAATCATTATTTCACAAATCTATGCCGTTGAGGCTTATTTTAATTTAATGATCAAAGAAAAATGATTTTTTTAATCCTCTCAAAGGAAGTGGCAACTCTGTCTCCTTCCAAGTTTGGGTTGTCTCCTTTCTTATTAAAAGCTTATTACTTTATTATCAAAATGACAAAAAAGAACATCTAACCAACACTCAAAGCAACAAACCAAGGAATTTGAACTTATTATGCAAATTATGGAATGAGATGATGAGAAAAAATGAATCGAGACTTTTATTAGGTAAAAATTAATTGATTCATTTTCATTATTATAGATCAATGACAACATGTCTAGAACCTTTGGGTTAACTTTATCTTATTTTTGTTTCTTTAACATTTTATCACCTCTCTTTGGTGCTTTAGCCTTCGAATAATGGATGAAGTATGCATGCGATAAAATAATGGGAAAACAAAAAAATGCACATGCATGTGTGTGCCATTGGTGGCATGAATGAAATGCGAGAAAATGATGTAGTGAATGTGTGGCCAAGGTGGGATGGAACCTATTGGGGAGGCGACCTAGGGTTGTTCAACAGGTGCGATGAAGCATAGAATTGAAAGGTAAGATCAAGGAAAAGAAGATTATTTCACTTGATTGAAAGACCTTATTTTTATTTTATTATTTTGGTTGAACCTAAGCAACACTGCCCAGGTTGCCTATGTACCCCTCATGAGGGATCAGACCTAGTGTAGTTTGGGTTATTTACAACCTCGACTAAAAACAAGAAAACAAAGGAACAAAAAATCAAATGATCAAAAACTCGCGGTATGCTACTAAGACCGAATGATTCTTCTGTTGATAAGATTTTGTATTACAAGTAGGAAAGAGGCACACTGAATAATAGGATGTCCAAGCATTTGATGATAATCGCAAAATATACTTGATCTGAACTTTCAAGGAAGCAGATATGAAAAGGACTTGGATGAAGCAGATTTGTAATTCTCCAGGGTTATCTGATCCTGATGACCTGATATTCTTTGAATCGATGTCTGAACTCTTTGGAACTAGATGCCATGGTCCTGAAGAAACTTCTATAGTTCAGAATGTGATGACAAATCCATCTTTCTTTTCTTTTTTATTTCTTTTTGCTCTTTTTTATTTTTTATTAAAAATTGGACAACTAAAGGGAATGAGAAAACTGCTAAGGGCTATGTAGTGGGAGGTTTTACCTAAGGCCACTAAAGTAGGATATGCAAAATTCTAAATGTATGCGAAAATGATGTAATGACAACAAAACATTGAGAAAACAACGGTAAAACTGGCCTACCCCAAGTTCAGAACCAGGTGGGGTGAACACTTGGGCATACAAAGAAATATGAATGAAGTTGGGAGTGGATCGGACACCTATGAAGAGGGTAGGCTGCTATGAACGAGCTATCTAATCAAAGAGTCCAAGGGTATTAATGGAAATGTGAGTGTTAAGGAGTTGAGTGTGATGGATGTTGGTTTATTAGGCTCTAGTTGCTTTAGAATGGGAATGAGCAAAATAGGGATGGTAAGGAGAAGTAGTTTAGGACGATGGCTCATGATGACTCTATGGCTGGAAAAGCCGCTAATGCCTTTACATTCGACTAGGCTGAAGGAAATGCAAGATGCAGTACGATGCAAACGAGGTGGACCTCTATCATGAAAGGCATAAAAATTAGGAAACTATTTCCAAAACACACCAAAAACTGAGGAAAAACATGTTTCAAATTAAAACACTTGCATTAAGTGGTTTATTTAGATTACCACTTATTTGAGAAGAAAAACTCAGATCATTATTTCTTCAATTCTAACTTTAAGAAAGAACACAATTAATCATTGACAACTAGCACACATGTTTCATCAAAGCATACAAAGGAACATTTTGTTATTTTACTTGACCCATTTACATTACCTTTCTTTGTTACCTTCTACTTTTTGTTCTCTCTTTTTTATTTTATTTTTCATATTATTTTTTATATTACTTTTTATTTATCTTTATTATTTTTATCATATTTTTTTACTAGTTGTATTTTACACTTTTTTTACTTTTTAATTTAATTTGTTTTTTTGCTTTTTGTGGTTTTGTTTTGTTGTTGTTGCATTTTATTTTTGTATTGTTTTGTTTTCTTTTTTTGTTTTCTTTTTTTGTATTGTTTTGTAATTGTGTTGTTACTATCTTCTTATCCTCCCTATTTTAAAGGGCAGAAATTGACTCCACCTAAAACTGAAGCAACAAGCACTAACGCGTTTTTAAAAAAGGAAACCGAGCTACCTAGTTTGCTATGGGAAACCGAGCTACCTAGCAATGCGGGCTCCGTGGAAAGCCAAGATAATGGTTAGCTGTATGATCTCCCAAAGGATGGTCCAAACACTCTAGGTGACTGAGAGATCAGAAATTGACGTAACTAGCTAAGGGAACTGCTGAAATTCCATTTGACTTGGGTTTGAATCAAAGAGACAAAGTGATTCTGTCTTATCTTTAGATAGCACCGGGCTGACCAAATCTCATGCTCACTTAACATAACTAGGTTTGATGCCGACATTGACATAGATAAGGCTGAACTTGACACACTATGGCGAAGACTAACCAAGGGGTTTGGCTTTAACGCTGCTAGGTGGACACTGCAAATTGGAAAATCAACCTGAATTTGAGCATGACATTGATTTTGGAACAAAGACACCGAGTACACTGGATCTGGCTTCTACAATATCCGGTGGAACTTGGGCAAGAACGAGGCCTCAGGATTGAACCTAGCGTCCTAGGATTTGACACTGCTGGGTGGACACTCCCCAACTTGGACACTCTTCAAGGATAAGCTTTTCTAGAGAGAACATGTATCACTACTAGTGCTGAAAACATCAAGCTCTCTCACATCCTAATGCAGATGGGCTGCTTCTTTTGAAGTATGAATTTCTAGCTTCCTTAGGTTAGTCAATCTTCCTATGTCCAATTACTGGATCAAGGTAGGGAGCTGAGGAGTAGATGGTATGCCCCAGGTTTCACTAAACCTCTGATCTCCTAAAAGATGCGAACAAAGATCAACCTGCAGCCTTGCACAAAAGTTGAACAAGTACTCCTAGGCTGAACAGTAAACCTTCCTCTCCTAAGTAGAAAAACTCAGACCTTAGTACACACCGGCTTTCTAGGGTGACAAGCTTTGGTGAAAAGAGACACCTAGAAAGTGCTTTCATGATAGAAGTGAAAGGGATGCTAGAATCCATCGTATGGACGCCAAAACAGTTGCAGAATGGGTTGGCGAATTTCAAAAATTTTCTACCTGCCTTTCAACTATGAATCACATTCCCTAATTTTAGAATCAAGATTCAAGTATCCTACTTGAACCAGAACCGAACCAGATCTGAACCAAAAGTGAAGAGAGTAATTATACCTGATGCAGAGAAAAAATTTCTCCCAAAGTTGGTGTTTACGCCCAAAGAAGGAACCAAGATCTGCTCCTGCTGAAGATGGCACAACAACTGTGGAACAGAACTAGCAGGGTGCGTCCTACACACTGAATCCTTCACAAGAATCCTCTGGATGACAATGAGCACCAAACCGAATCAGCCTTTCAAGAAAGACTGATATCAAGAACCTTTCTTGATCTTTCTCTGGCAGAGAAAACGAACTGCAACAGATGGGTGGCGGCTGCAACTGGAGGAAGCTAGAGACATAGATGGCGAACTGCTTTTCTTTTCTCTAGGGTTTCTGAGATCCTATCTCAAAAACTACAGAATGTGTTTTGTCTCCCTAGGGTTCGAATTCATGTAATTCGATTAGGGTTTCTTCCAGTTGCTTAATGATTAAGAAAGGTTTTCCTGATCATATCAGGAGTTGCCCCTTATCCAAATCTGTTTTTGGATTAGGACTCTTCTTAATCCTATCTGCAGATTAGATAAGCTTTTAGGCTCATCCTAATCTCAGATTCGMCCCTTAATAATGACTAATCAAATCAGCCCAGTTCGAAATGGGCTTTAGGCCCAACAAGGTTATATACTCAAAAGTCTTCCAAACTGCTACCCAGTTGGGCTTCTTTGTATGGCATGGGACCCAAGCATTGATCTACACACTAGCCACATGGGTTCGGCCCAACCTCTATTACAAGGCCTGACTGAATTCACTGGAAAGCCCAGTGAACCCCTTGAGCCCATCACATGGACCCTATGGGCCCAACACCTACACTAAGTGGTCCCTGGGCCAAGCCATCTTATAAAAACCCAGGGACTGTGGGCAGGTGCAAGATTAGCCCATCAGGTATCATCCCAAATGGCCTTACACTTAACCTCTCAGCCCATAATGATCAAGCATTGCCTGACAAGAGAGGACCTCTCCCTCGGCTGCAAGGAACATTGCTGCACTCTCAGATGAATTCTGAGACTATCCCAACATACCCAGATTTTAACCCCCGCTAAGGATCTCACTGATTGGCATATCAAAGACAGTCCAATCCAACACCTAGTACAGTACCATAATCGGGTCTAGGGGTCAGGTGTAACTTTCTAGTTTTTCCCATCAATTTCCAAGGTCCAGGGCAATACTGAAAATCTGGTCCGGTTCAAGGGTTCAATTAATCCTACACTTTATGTGCCTTGGGTATCACCCTAGCGGCTGAGACAAGCCACCCCAACACTTGGCAGCACACCAGTGTCAGCCTTGGCAGAATAAATCTCCTCAGACTTATCCAACGGCTGTAAACATTCAAAACCAACACAAGTCTCATTAAGTATCCAGTTTTAGGGTCTTACACAGAAGTATACTACACAACATGAATCAAACATGTACTTTATTTATTTACATTAAATATCAAAAGTACATCAAAATTGATTGAAGCTAAAGGCATACAAAAACTGTCCAACAAGAAGGTTCGACCTAAACACTTTAACTAAGGTTCTTTTAAGCACCTTCAAGTCAAGAAACACGAACTAAAAAGATCTCAGGCGAGCCATTGTCCTTTGAGTCTACAAATCTCAACCTATCCAAACCCCACAGATTCGCCCAAATGAAGCTACTGGGAACACAATCGCTAGGGGATAAAGGCCTTCGGGTGACTACATTCCCCCAAGGAAGAATCAAAGATAACTACAACAGGTCTAAAGTGGGCAATACAGACTCATATACATGTTACGCCAGGCCAACAAAGCGGTGGAATTGCTGAACTAAACATCTTGTCGAAGGCTGAGAGTCATGAAGGGACCTTAATTTAAATCGGATCGGAAGAAAACTCAATAGGTTTGGGCTTTGTTCAGCCAGAACCGACAGCTCCCATAATCTTCTTGATGACTCAAAGGAAACACATAACTCCTGAAAGGCCAAAACATCTAAACGAATGGAGCAAATGAGCTAATGATCAGGAACCACCTTGACTTGAGAGATCAGAATGGATACTTTGCAGAGCTAGCTTAGCCCCACATACTTACACTACACTACTTTCTTTTACTTCCCTAAGAAATCCTCTTTTTTTTTTCTTATCATTTCTTCCCTCATCTTTATTCATTTATTCATTTTTTTTTATTACTTGGCAATACACTTTTATTACATTTCCTAAAGCTTTGGTGGTTAAAAGAAATCAAACACCGAGCAATTTGGATCACTTTCATTCTTCCCCCTTTTAATTTATTATTATTATTATCATTGTTATTTTTATTTTTATGTATATGTTTATTGATCTTTTCACTTATTTATCCCTTTTTTTAGTATTTTTATAAGGTTACATTTCCCAAAACCAAGATGCATTAAAAAAAGACTCCAAAAGATTTGGGTCAAGACAAGGAAACCTCTCACGCTTCAATAATTTCAACATACTTTCTTGTCATCATTTATTTATTTATTTACTTGTCACTATTATATATATTTTGACATTTTTGTGCTTTTGATAATTTATTTTACTTTTTTTTTTATTATTATCAATCTTTATTGTTCTTTTTTTAATGTAAGAGTTCCCTCATGACTTGAAATGCTTCACTTTCCTCCTTTCTCTTTTTTTTTTCTTTTTTTTTTGGCAATTTTTTCTCTTCTTTTTTTTAATGTTTTATTTTATTTTGTTTGGTTACTCACAAATTGTTCAACACACACATCCGTGTCCTATCCTAGAATTCTAGGGTAGGTTTACTCCCTATGCCCTTCTAACATCAAAATGGGTTCTAAGTGAAAATGCATAGGTTGACACGGTTCATGTTTAGACACAAGGATCCAACATGGTAGCTAGCCTTCAAACCTCCACCCGCCGGACAGGCGGGCTTCTAAAGTTGGTGGCTGGTTTGTGAGTTGTTGATGTTGTCCAAATGTCCTAGCATCTACTGGCCCCTCTCTTAATAGGACATAGGATTCTAAAATCTAATGCAAGTGGTGTGTGCAAATGATGAGTGAGATCAAGCATGGAAAGAGTGAAATAAGACAAACGTAGCTGAATACATCATCACATATAAATGTAAATAACAAAATTAAAAAAATAAACAAACATTAAGCAAAGAGAACACTCATTAGAAACAAGTCACACAAAAGAGATATTTATAAACATTGAACTTTCAATCTAGGAGAGTATACTTATTTGGAATGTGAAATCATTGGATGCAAATCCCCTTTTTATTTTGACTTGATTCTCCATTGTTTTATATACAGCTTTTTAGTTTTTTTCTATTTTTTTTTTGTTATCTTGAATCTTGAACACATTTCAGCTTAAGAAATTCTTTACTAAACTTCCTACAAAGCCTAAGTTATTTAATTTAAGTGGGTTTTCAAAGTCTCTTTATGATTTAAAAGATTATTCTTCTTGAATGGTTTTAATTTCTCTCCCCATTTCAGCATATGATCATGTTTATCCTCAAAGAAATAAAGCTAAAATATCTCCCAAACATATCCACCATGAGAAAGTTAACGACTTAATCAAATCCAAGAGAGCTAAACTTACCCAAGAAGCTAGAAGCTCACTCAAATTTCAGCATTCCAAGTCAATAAACATCAAAAGAACAATGTTGAAATCTCTTCCAATGTCTCCCTAATAAACAAGTTCAAGACTCAAGGATTTCAAAGAAGTCACTAACCAAAAATGAATTAGCCTGTCTTTCTTTTATTGCTTATTAGTAAGGAAACTAAAGAGGAATTAAACTTCTATACTAGCGCTGATTTTTTTACCTCACAACACACAAAACCTAATCAATCTCATTTGCTGATATTTTATTCATGATTACCCTAGAAACATCCTATTAAACCCCCCACCTACCAACCTAAAGCTAAAAGACCCCACAACTCACATCCTAACCCCCAACTTGCATGCATTATTCAACATTCTTGGATTTAACAAGTGTAGCTTAATTTATCATAGAACCCCATCCCCAAAGTTTATTTCCTTTAAGCATTGATTCCAACATTTATGTGAGGGTTCAGATTGCACAAATGATTTTCTAAGACAAGATTTTCATGAATATTATCTTCTTAACACTAGCATTTAATCAAGGAACCATCATGCCTGTCATAAACCTCAACCTTTCAACGCTCAACAAGAAGTATGTCATTTCGGCATTCAAAACAAACTTTTAGATCAATACATCCATCCCAAATAAGTTCAAAAACCACATAGAACCTCCCATTTCAGTATGGGAATGCTTCTAGAATCATGCACTACTTAAACATTAGAGCCAAAGAGTACCTAAAACCCAGAAATTTCAGCATAGAACATGCTCCTTAATCAAACATGATTCCAAGAATATGTATTTTCCATATAATGGGATCAAAGAGAGCCCAAAACCCAAAAATTTCAGCAATGGGTATGCTTTCAAAATCATCAATTTTCACATTCTAGAAACAATAAGACACTAACACCCAAAAATTCAGCATTGAACATAATCCCAAAACTTGCAATTTTCACATATTGGAGGTCAAAGAGAACCCAAAACCCAGAAATTCCTGCAATAGGGATGCTTTTAAAATTCACATGTTTCACATACTTGGGACTAAAAGAACCCAAACAACCAGAAACTTCAGCCATGAGAAAGGTTTTAAAACCAACATTTTCACACTCTTTAAGCACCTAAAACCTAGAAATTTCAGCAATGAGAAAATTTTTAAAACCAACATTTTCCCACTCTTGAATCAACAAGAAACCAAAACCCAGAAATTTCAGCAATGATAGAACTTTTAAAACCAACATTTTCACACTCTTGAATCAATAATAAACCAAAATCCAGAAAATTTAACAATGAGAAAGCTTTTGAAACCAACAAATCCACATGCTAAGAAGAAAAGAAACCTAAGACCCAAAATTTCAGCAATGACATGCTTATGAAAACAATCATCACACCCATCATGTGAAGAACAAAAGCAACCCTATACCCCAAACTTCAACAATGACATGCTTATAAAGAATCATCAAGATCCATCATGTGTTGAGTTGGTAAACCGCATGAAAACCAATGGCATTTCAGCATGAACATGTTATTACAACCATCCTATACTAGAGTCAAGAACAATAAGTACTATGAAATTTAAACATGCAAACAAGTATCCCATCATTCTCCATCATGTCATTGCTTTCAAGAATGTAAGTTCACCCAAAATTCCAAACCATTTCATGCCAAATCAAAACTTGGAGGATCCCACATATTATCAATTTGTAGCATTCAAAGAAAATGAAGCGTGAGGAAGAAATTTACCTCTTTGATAGCCCCCAACAAGCATTAAATAAAAAAATCCAAGAATACAAAACTGAAATGGAGTCTTTAAGATGCATTTCAGCACTTCCTAGCTCATTCATATTGCAATTTCCCATGATATCCTAAGAGCATGTGCATGAAAGCCCTCTTGGAGGAGTGGTGAGATTTGATCCACATGAAAGAAATGCTTGAAGTACCAATATCCTAATCCATTATTCTACTCTTCCAACTTATTCTATTAACTAAGACTTCCTCCAAGAAACCATTGTTAGAAATAAAGAGGCAAAAACATGTTATTGACAAAGGAGAACGGAAAAGAAGCAAACTAACAACTATTGTATGAGGGAAACAAGCATGCATCCATTATAGCAATTATCCTAAAAACCCACAATTCTAAACAACCCAATAAATGCAAATGAAGAGACAAACATGCTCAAATTAGAAGATTCAAACAAAAAAAAACCTAAAGCAAATATCAATCCAAAAAGATCTAACCTAAAGCCAAGCATGTTAGCAAAATAGAAAAACAAAGAAATGAGAAAGCTACCCTATTTTCAACAAGACAAGATAGAAGCGATCAATATGCAATATTCAAACAAAATACTAGCAAATCAAGGCTAATTTTATTCAAAAAGAAACAAACAACTTAAGTACCTCATGTGGGCCCCATATATGGTCCAAGAACTCCCTAGTGGAGTCACCAATCTATGAGCGTCGGAAAACGGTTCACTTGAGGTTTTTATATATATAATAAAAAAATAATATGTTGTATGCTTTGATTATGGTTACAAGTTCAAGGGTAAATGGAATCTTTACAAGGTTCTTAAATAAAATGTGTGTGCTAGTTGTTAATGATTGACTGCATTCTTTCTTAAAGTCAAAATTGAAACAAAATAATTTGGATTTTTCCTCTCAAATTAGAGGTAATACAAATAAACTACTTTTAATTTGAATCAGGTTTTCCTCAGTTTTTGCTATGTTTTGGAAACATTTCCCAAATTCTTATGCCTTTCACGATAGAGGTCCACTTTGTTTGCACCATACTACATTTTGCATTTCCTTCAGCCTAGTTGGCTATAGAGGCATTAGCGGCTTTTCTAGCTATAGTGTAATCTTGAGCCATTGTCCTAAACTATTCTCCTTACCATCCCTATTTTGCTCATTCTCGTCCTAATACAACTGGAGCCTAATAAACCAACATCCATCACACTCGGCTCCTTAACACCCATCTTCCCATTAATACTCTTGGACTCTTTGGTTAGATATTTAGTTCATAGCAGCCTATACCCTCTTTGTAGGTGGCCAACCCACTCCCAACTTCATGCATATTTCTTTTTCTGCCTAGGTGTTCACCCCATTTGGTTTTGAATTAGGGGCAAGCTGGTTTTATCGTTGTTTTCTCAATGTTTTGTTGTCATTGCATGGTTTTCACATAAATTTTGCATTCTACATATTCCCACCTTAGTGGCCTTAGGTAAAACCTCCCACTACATAGCCCTTAACAGTTTTCTCATTCCCTTTAGTTATCCAATTTTTAATAAAAAAAAACAAAAAGAGTAAAAACAAATAAAAAAAGAAGAAACTGCTAACCACCATTGTTGAACTAAAGTGTTTCTTCAAGACCATGACATCTAGTTCAAAAAGAGTTTAGACATCGATTCAAAGAATATCATGTCATCAGGATAAGATAACCCTAGAAAATTGCAAATCTGCTTCACCCAAGTCTTTTTCAAATCCGCTCTCTCAAGGGCTTACGTCATGTACATTTTGCAATTATCATCAGATACTGGGACATCCTACAGATTAGTGTCGATAATGGAATCTTATTGATAGTAGAATCTTTCGGCCTTAGCGGCATACCGCGAGTTTTGATCATCTGATTTATTGTGTTCCTTTGTTCTCTTGTTTTTAGTTGAAATTGTAAATAGCCCGAACTACACTCGGTCTGATCCCTCACAAGGGGTACATAGGCAGCTTGGGCAGTGGCACTTAGGTTCGACCATGATAATAAAATAAAAATAAGGTCTCTCAATCAAGTGAAATAATCATCTTTTCATTGATCTTACATTTAAATTCTATGCTTCGTTGCACTTGTTGAACAACCCTAGGTCACCTCCCTAGTAGGTTCCATCCCACCTTGGCCATACATTCATTACATCATTTTCTTGCATTTAATTCATGCCACCAATGGCATACACATGCATGTGCATTTTTTTTTGTTTTCCTATTATTTTATCGCATGCATATTTCATCCATTGTTCGAAGTCCAAAGCTCCAAAGAGGGGTGAGAAAATGTCAAAGAAACAGAAACAAGAAAAAGCTAACCCAAAGGTTCTAGATATGTTGTCACTGCTCTATAATAATGAAAATGTCTTAATTCTTGAATCAATTAATTTTTACCCAATAAAAGTCTCGATTCATTTTTTTTATCATCCCATTTCACAATTTTCATAATAAGTTCAATTTCCTTGATTTGATGCTTTGAGCATTGCTTAGATGTTCCTTTTTGTCATTTTGGTATTAAAGTAATAAGTTTTAATAAGTTGCCCAAATTTGGAAGGAGAAAAAGTTGCCATTTCCTTTGAGAGAATTATAGGAGAGCATTTTCCTTTGATCATGAAATTAAAATAAGCCTCAACGGATTATTAAACAAAGGCCATCGTTAGAAATGTCTAAGGAAGGGGGGGGGGGGTAATCCTATTAGTTCAAAACAGCAATGCCCATTCCCAACCATATCCACAAATAAATCCATCATTGATAGCTCAAACCGAGGCAGTCATAAGGTTGAAGTCATTGTAATGGGGTATGCACTCCTTTTAATCTGTTTCCTGATTCAACATAGAATGTAGGCATCATACGAACCTAGTGCTTTGCTGATGAATCTGGGAAAGGACTGGAGGCCATTATTGGTTGTTTTATTCCCTAGATGTTCCAATCATGGATAGCATCACTAGTTATCCCATTGAGCTGATTTCATTAGGCCTTCTTCTTTGTTAAACCAATCATATTCCCAAGATGCTTCTTTCCAGAGGGCCAGGAAAAATTAAAAGAGAGAGAGAGAGATAAATAAAAAGAAAAAAAAGAATAAAGAAGAAAAAGTAGAGAAAAAATCATTTATCCAAGTAATCTTAGAATATTCAAGTCTTGAAGATGTCAGATGACATAACTACCCTTGAGTCAGTGGAATTCAAATTGTGCTTGACATGTAATTCTTTCCTATTGGTTATGCGTTGGATGCCGAAATGATGGGAGGCCCTCTTTTGGTCGATTGCTTTATCCCTTTTCGTCAAACCCTCTTTATTATTCATTTCGCTAGTTACACCTTTGAGCCTTTTTAGAAACCAATCCTTTAAATAAACCCTCCTAAGAGGCGGATGTCATATGCGTAATTGTGGGTACAAGTCTCAACAAGTTTGTTGGAAAGAAAAAAAGAAAAAAGAAGAAGAAGAAAAATGAAATGAAAAATTGAGGCAAATATGCAAATTGAAATAAAAAAAAGTGAAAAGCAAAAAAAAAAGAAAGATGTTACAATGAGAACTGGGGCAACTAATTGCTACAAAGAATGAAGATAAAAGAGCAAAAAAAAAAAAAAAAAAACTGGGGTAGATATGATGATCAAATCGATAAGGTATTGTTTCGTAATGACATCCATTTTCGGTTTTTATTTTAACCTTATCCATTTGCATTTCTTCCTATAATAAAGTCTTCCTTGATTACTCGGGTGCATGACCCATAACATTTAAAGGTATGAAGAGCACTTTGTTTCATTTATAATTGCAAGAGTTTTTAATTGAAGAGAAATGAGAGCGAGAGCATAATTTTGAGTAAAGCCTGAAATATGGATTCAAGCATCTGATACCCATTATAGTTTAAGTTTCTTGAGCCTTTATCCCTTGTTTCATAATGCTTGTCCTAGGCCACGTTTTGTCTTAGTCAAAAGTCCTCCTTGATCATTGAGAAATTGTTAGCTAGCACTGGACATGCCTGATAGGGCTAGCAAGGAAGGAATTGCCAAAAATAAGAAAAAGGAAAAAAACTAATAAGAGGAAAAAAGAGAGAAGAAAAGAAGAATCTCCTCATTAAGAGAGCTATACATCAGTGGATTGAATACCAAAGAAGGTGAAGTGATCACCAATTTGAAGTGTGATAGGATTACCACTTAACCTATCTTAAGCAAATTCAACCTTCTCTTTCATGAGAAAATCGCCACGAGTATCTTTCAGCTTCACCGCCTTAGATTGAGCAGCTGATCCCTTTGTGATACATCTCCTTTTACTGATCCAAATTGGAGCAAACCCCTCTTTTGAGGATATTTCTTGATGAGAACCTTTGATTAGCAATCATTGCATAACTAGCTTATATCCTTGAGGTTTGAAATGTTGCGATCATCTTTTTCCTAGTAGGAGGTGGTGACTTTTACCTTTGTTTCTAAGTTTGGGATAGTCCCCAGTTGATAAGGTGAATTTCCATTTGCATCATGGCATATCATGCTTTTTAGTAGTTTGAAAAATTGCATTATGAATATCATAAGCTTTGTGAATTTCTGGCTTACGTTGTCTAATTTGCATCATGGATTAGTGTGCTAATAATCTTCAATATCATAAGTCGGCTTACAGTAAATTGTCCAATTTGCATCACTACTTAACATGCTAAAAATCTTGAATATCATAACTTTTGCGATTTCCCGGCTTATAGTGGATTGTCCAATTTAAATCATGGCTTAACGTGCTAAAAATCTTGAATATCATAAGTTTTGTGATTTCCCTGTTTATAGTGGACTGTTCAATTTGTATTACGGCTTAATGTGTTAAAAATCTTGAGTATCATAAGTTTTGCGATTTCCCGGCTTACAATGAATTGTCCAATTTGCCTCACGACTTAACGTGCTAAAAATCTTGAATCTTATAACTTTCGTGATTTCTCGGCTTATAGTAGATTGTTCAATTTGCACCATGGCTTAACGTGCTAAAAATCTTGAATATCATAAGTTTTGCGATTACCTGGCTTACAGTGGATCAACAAAATCTCATGAAGTAATCCCATTGACTGCATCAACAAAATGGATAACCCAATTTTATGGTGCATCTCCACCCACTGATTCAGCCCGTTTTCATGCTAATGACGGAAGGCTTTTAGAGAATTCATCCTATGATATTCCCTATCTCATTGCACTTATATTAATTTGGAGGGAACATGGAAAATAGTCTATAGGTCTGATTTAGGTCATACTATAGTGGCTCCCACTAATTTTCATAAAGTTAGATTTGAATGGGCCCAAAACGGGCTAGGATTCTGCAAGGTTCCTCTTGGGGAGGAAGTTGATCAGGGGGCCCATCGAAAAGGGAGATCATGCAATGATCTATGGGCATCATGGCAATGATGTGCATTCGGCCATGATGTTTGTAGAGAGCCACTAACCTGAGAAGCCCATTTGTCCAATGGGTGGAGGTTTGAACGTTGGCGACTTTGTCAGAGCCCTAAGTCAAGGTGTCAAACTCTCACCTCATGCATCACTGTTCACATGTCAGCATAATCAGTTAGGGTGTTAGCCACCTCCGCTTTGTTTGCTTGCATGCCCCTTGTAGGGCCTACATCAAATAACAACATAAATAAAAAGTCAAGAGAAAAAAAATAAAAAAAGTAAAAAAATAAATATTAAAAAATAAAAAAATAAAAATACATATAATAATAAAAAGAAAAAAGGTAAAAATAAAAAATAGAAAAAAGGGGAGTTGTAAGGTTTAGTTAAGCACAAATATACATAAAAGAAAATTAAAAAAATGAATAATGTTTTTTTAAATCCAAAAATGTGAAATGGAAAAAAGAGAAAAAAGGTAAAAAAGAAAGAAAAATTAAAAAATTAAAAAAATTAAAAAAATCAAAATTCCCATTAAAAAAAGGAAATTCAAAATCACCTAAAGAGTAAAAACTATAATAATAAATCTAAAAAAATTCGAAGAGAAAATTAAAGGGGAGGTTTTTAAATAGGAAAAAGAAAAATAAAAAAGAATAAATATATAAAAAATGTAAAGAAAACAAAAAATAAAAAAACAAAAACAACAAATTTATGAAAAATCCAAAAATAAAGTAAAGTGTCAAAAAAATAAAATGAAAAACAAAAAATTATAAAATAAAAATTGTAAATAAAAGAAATTACAAATATATGGTAAATAAAAAACATCAAATATGGAATTAAAAAATAGAAAAAATAGAAATACAAAAAAAGGAATAGAAATGGGAGAGAAAAGAAAAAAAAAAGAGAGAAATGAAAAAAAAGAAGAAAAATGAAGGAAGGAAGATAAATTAGGAAAAAATGAATAAGAAAAAAACAAAAGAGTCATTTAAATAAGAGAAATTTTGAATATTTCTTTAGAGTAATTAAGAAAATTAATTATAGGAAAAAATAAAAAAAATAAAAAAGACCAAGAATTAAAGATATAAAAAGAAGAAAAAAAGAGAGAAAAAAAGAAAAAATTCGAGAAGAAAAACAAAAAATAATTAAAATTTTCAAGAATATTAAAAAATAATAAATTAAATTACCTTAGATCAATCAAGGAGTTACAAGTCAAAAAAAAGGGATAATAGATAAGTAGATGGTAAAATGTAGGACCTATGTAGAGTAATAACAAGAAATTAAAAAAGATAAAAAAAGCAAAAAAAATGTAATGAAAATTTGAAAAAAAATGCAAACAACAAAATAAAGAAGATAAAGTTCAAAAGTAAATAAAAATGAAAACATATTTGAAGTAAAAAAAAGAGACAAAACACAAAATACAAAAAAAGAAGAAAAATCCAAAATCAAAGGAAAATGCGAAAAAAGAGAATCCAAAATAAAAAAAAGAAAAAACCAAAATGCAAAAAACAAAAATTAAAGAGAAAAAAATTGAAGAAATTGAAGTTGCTCAAGATATGACATAGAAGAATAAGCAAAATATGAGATAATGGTGCACAATGATCTAATTGATGCCCTTTTTTAGAGGAGGTTTTTCTTGAAGATCCAGAATTCAAAAAGCACTGTGGTTCAGCCTAGATTCTTTATCATGTTTGAAGTCCCTCCTAAGACTGATTGCATCTCTCAAGCGGCAGTCCTCCTAAACACAGTGAATATAGTGTCGACTCATGTTCCTTATAGTGACTACCTCCATCTCCAAGAAACATTGAATGAGATGTCTATCAAGTTGGCCAAATTGGAAGCCGAGAAATCCCAAACTGCTCAATCTGCTCCTGCAATGGGAAACTAATCATCTTTCCCTCCTACATCTTATGCCTTTGCATCCTTTTCATCCCCAAACCCTGGTTCCATGTTAGAAACAACATACTGGTCACCTTCCTTTGTCTTTACTATGAGAACTAAACAGGCTCATTAGTTAATGACATTTCCCACCTCTAACTTTGAGAATCCGGCCATGCCTCAACCCATTACTACATCATTGGGAGGAAATAATTTGAATATGATTGCCACTCAATCTCCGCTATTGAAGAAGCTAAAAGAAGTTTGGAACTTGGGAGTTTCAAATTTTAGAGAGTTATGCTTATACCTTGATGCAGAGTTGCCTGTTAATGTCAGACTTTGAAAAGTATAACAAGAAGGGATGCCCACATACTCATCTGAAAATCTTTTGTGGTGATATATTCCAATACAGGTCAAACGAGAAATTACTCATTCAGATGTTTCAAAAGAGTCTTACAGGAAGTGCTAGGACTTGGTTTGCAAACCTGGCAGATGAAAAGAAAAAGACTTGGAAAGGTGTTTCAGAAGCATTCTTAGACCAATTTTCCTATAACATGGAGTTAGCAACGGATCAAGCAGATCTTGAGTTTATGACCTAGAAGTCAAGAAAAGTTACATGGATTATGCATATTGGTGGCACAAAATGGCAGCTAGGTTACGACATCTAATGCTAAAGGAAAAGATGGTGGGGTTGTTTATCAAGACATTAAAAGATCTACATCATACATTGTTGATTGCACAACCTTTGAAAGATTTTAGTGATGTCGTGAAGGGAGTTGTTAGAATCGAAGAGGCTCTTAAGTGGGGTCGAATCAATACAGTGATGATCCCTAAAACTTCACCATCAATTGGGAAGTCTTCTCCAAAGTATAATGAAGAGAATGAAGTGTAAGCTATTTCTGCTTTTGAATCTCAGGTACCTCAAGCCTATTATACAAAGAGTTTCAAAGTTGTAGCTTATCCTGGATCTTCTCAAACTAGTTGGACTACACCCAAGTAGAAAAATTATTCTTCGCCCATACAAGCACAACCATATCATTTGCCTCTCATAACCCCAATGACTCATTAGTCTCCTCAAAAAGAAAGAAGAAAGCTTTCCCTCTTGCCATGTTCTCATTCTCAACTACTCCCTGCTTTAATTCAAGGTGGATTTTTGTAGTTGCTTACATGGAGGCCTCCATTGGAGCCCAAACCTAGAATTATGATGATAATGCTCATTATGATTATCATCAAGGACCCAGTCACACCACTGACCACTATTGGTAGTTGAAATTTGTAATTCAAGATTTGATTGATGGCAACTTCTCACTTACCAGGACCTTATGCAAATGCAACATTTTTTAGAAATCCCCTAGAACCTATTGCTCAATTCAAGGGAAAAATTTAACACTTCTATCAATTTCTTGGGTGAAGGAAAGGCTTTTTCAGATCCTAGCATTCTCATTACTCCTGTTAGAACCCTGCCAATGGCCCATTCTTTTAGAGTTAAGTCATTAGCTAGTTGGACCTCTTAGCCTCTTTTAGAGTTTAATTCTTTGCCAACTCTCAAAGGAAGTAGTCATTATAAGGAGAAAAATTTGATGTCGTTGTAGCCTTAATTGAGCAAAGTCACCAATTCCAATTTTGAGCTATCATCAGTAATTGAAGACCTGACCTTTACGCAGACTGTAGAATGTTCTATTGAGAGCCCACCTAAGGAAGACATCTTTGTGATTGATTCAGATGTTTTGCCAAGAGTTAAGAATAATTTGTCTGTTTGCTCGACTATTTCAAATGTTGCCTCTGATATTGGGGCATCTTTGCCAGTTTATATGTAACTTCTGGAGTAGGGAGACATTGCTCTTTACCCTAGTTCCACATTCATCGAGAGCATCTTTGCATCATTGTACATAGTCCCTATCCCTTCCTATTTTTGTGTCATTCAAAGATACACACTGAACTACGTTTGGCCTGATCCCTCTTACAGGGTTACGTAGAGCAGCCCATCTCACAGGTTTGGGCTCTCACTGGGTTCCTATTTTCCCAATCTTTTTTTTTCTATCATTCGCTTTTCCCTGAATCACTTATTCATGGATGAACAATAAATCCAATTGGGTCTCGTTATCCTTAGAAGAAGATGAAGATTCCCCTTTCTAAGAAATTTGAACAATTGAAGTCTAAAAAATCGGGGATTCGCAATGATTCACAAAGTCATGTCTTCATAAACAGCTAGTTGACAATCATTGACTCACATCGGGAAATACCCAACAAAATGGGATAGCCCAATGAATAAAAGCACTGATGCCCACCCATACCCACCTCACTAAACATTCCAAATAGCCCTGAGCTTACAACTTGATCTTTTTTTCCATGAGCACCCAAATATCCTAAATTGGGGCAGTTTTGACCATTTAAGCATGAATCCTTTACCAATTTCCCAAAGCTAGCAAGAGTAAGGATATCGTCGTGACCTAGTCCTTCACCAATGGATAAAGGAAAAAACTGGAGGCCGCCTTTGGCCATTTTTCAATTCTCAAGTAACCCTATTATTTCTTAAAATCTACTAGTCAGCCTAATTGAGCCAATGCATAGATACCTTTCCCTTGGTGAACTTGTTAAATTCCTAGTGCACCTTTTGCAAGGCAAAAAAAAAAAAAAGGAATAATAAAGGAAAAAGGAAAAAGTGAAAAAAAAGAAAGAGGAATGGACAATGAAGAAGAAAATATGCCAACTTAGAATGGAGGAACGGTCAAAGAAGTTTGGAAATTTGGGAAAAATTTAAGGAAATGTAAGTGAAAGAAATTCAAAGTAGGGAATTTGGGGTAGATGAAAAGTGAAAGGGAATGATGGATAAATATTTGCAAAAAGGTTGGAAAAGAAAGAAGTGGTACAAAAAAAAATTGGGGCAGAATATATGTTTCAATCATTTTAGGATCAATTGGCTTGAGTATTCGTCTATCAATTCTCTAATATGTGATGTCCACCATGATTAGTGAAGAATCATGGTTCATATTGGAAGATGTGAAGGGTATGTAAGAAAAAAAGAGAGAAAAAGAAAAAAAAGGAAGAAGAGAACATAAACAAAAATATGAGGATAAGAGAAATAACAACCCTACATAAAGGTTAAACATTTGATTTCCCATCGTAAATATGTCTTTTGAGCCTTTTTCCCTTCATTTTAGATCCCCTGTCCTAAATTACGTTTTGTCCCATTCACTAAGTCCTCATCGATCCTTTAGAAATTGGTAATTTAGCATGGGATAGAGGTAATTGGCTGGTGATGAAGGACTTTGTTTTAAATCTTCTTCAATTAATCATTTCTCATCACAAATTTTCCTATTAACCAAGAACCGGGGCAGTTTCCCATGAAACCTGGGTGTTTCCCAAAGCAAATATATGATTGTTTCTTTCGCATTTTCGATGCACATGCCTTTGTAATTTCTAATGTTCTAATCAGCTCTTTTGAAGAGGGGCAGAATACTTTTATCTTTTTTGCTAAGGCATTAGGTCCCTTTGGACATAATTGCTCTACCTTGAATCAATGATAGTGACATATTCTATTTAGGTCTCATAGTTTTCCAAAAAAATGAACAATAAAAAGAAGATAAAAATTTCCATCTCCTTTATGTTTGAATTGCATTGTCATTCTACTCTATAAGTTACAAAGAAAAAAAAAAGGAGAAGAAAAAGAAAAGAAAAAAGAAATAAAATGAGGGCAGCCCATGGCGTTTGACACTCGAATCGAGCACAAATATGTCTCAAAGAAGAAGCTTAAGCTGCATCATTGCAAAAGTCTTTCAAAAAGGAATTCAGTTGTTCATTGTGCATAAAAAAAGAATAAAAAATAAAAAAACAAAACAAAAAAATACAAAAAAAAACAAAACAAAAAAATACAAGTAATAAAGAAAAAATGCAAAGTGTGGTAAAAATGCGAAGAGAAATGATTCCCAACAAAGAGAATTAACAAGTGAGAAATGATAATTAAGCTAAACAGAATCTGTTGAGGTGATATTTTATGATTTTTTTTAACGCATTTTACATGTTCTTAGCATTTTTGAATTTTCAATCTTATCATCATTTTGCACAATAAGTTTTCCGCTATTGCACAATAAGTTTTCTGCCATTGCATATGAGTTTTCCACATCTATCACAGAATAAATTAAGATTTTCTGCTATTGCACATGAGTTTTCCGCATCTATCACAAAATAAATCAAGATTTTCCACTATTGCACATGAGTTTTTCGCCATTGCATATGAATTTTCTGCCTTTAGCACAGAATAAATCAAGATTTTTTCGCTATTGCACATGAGTTTTCTGCCTCTAGCACATAAAAAATCAAGATTTTCCACTATTGCACATGAATTTTTCTGTTATTGCACTTGAGTTTTTCACCTCTAGCACAAAATAAATAAAGATTTTCTGCTATTAGCACACGTTTTTCCGCCTTGTTGAACATGAGTTTTTTCTCCGCTTTATAGCACATGATTTTTTCGTTACATATCACATGGACATTCTGCCCTTTTGCACATCACAAATTAGAATTTTCCACTTTTTAGCACATGTTTTTCCATTTCATAACACATGTTTCTTCGCTTTATAGCACATGAGTTTTCTACTGCACAACACATGAACATTCTGCCCTTTGGCACATTACAAATCAGTGTTTTATACTATTAGCACATGTTTCTCTACTCTATTGCACATGAGTTTTTTCCGTTGTACAACACATGAGTTTAGCACATGAGTTTTTCTGCTGTACAACACGTGGAGTTTCCGACCTTTCGCACATCACAAATCGAAATTTTCTGTTTTTTGGCACATGTTTTCCACTTTATAGCACATGTCTTCCCGCTTTATAGCACATGAGTTTTTCCGCTATACAAGACATGGATTTTCCGCCATTTTGCACATCACAAATCAAAATTTTCCGCTTTATAACACATGAGTTTTTCTACTGTATAACACATCGATATTTCGACCTTTCCCACATCACAAATAATTTTTTTTGCTTTTTTAGCACATGTTTCTCCATGCTATAGCACCTGCTTTCCCACTTTATAGCCCATGAGTTTTTCCGTTGCACAACACATGGATATTCTGCCCTTTAGAAAATAAAAAATCCGAGTTTTCCGCTGCATAGCACATAGAGTATCCGCCCCTCTGGCACATAATGATTTCTACTGCATAGCACTTAGATTTTCCTTCATTTGGCACATTGTAAATTAGATTTTCCCCTACATAGCACATAGATTTTCCGCCATCTGGCACATCATAAATCATCGATTTCCCCACTTCATAGCACATGGGTTTATTCTACTACTTTGGCACATCAACTAATTTCTTCACTTTATAGAACATAGATATTTTCCATTACACTAGCACATCACAGTTTTAATCAAGGCTTTATCGTTGTTTTCATCGCTACATGGCACATTATAGTTTTTAATTTTATGTTTTTTCACCTCATGAAAAATAGCTGACCTCACTTCACAAGATTATCTAAAACTTGTTAGAAAGTTAACTATTGCCAAAATTAAATAGATTTCATATATTGAGTTGCTTTTATCGTTATTTTTTACTTGTTTTTAATGCTTTTCTTTATGACAAATGTACTCTGATTCCGAAGGTTCTTGCACGGGAAATCCTTGTCCCAATCCTCTTTCCTCATCTCACCCCTCTTCCAAGCCTTCCCTTCACAAAAATATCTTTGTGCTTCTTTTGGTCTTTGTTGTCTCGTAGTTTCCTACCTCACAACAAAGAGGCACAATTGTTAGCACCCAATTTTTGATCGGTTCTTCGCCTAAACCTCCAGTTTACCTCAAATACCCAATCAAACCCATTCAACCTTTCCAAAACACCCAAAAACCTTAAAAACCCAAATTTTACCCCAAAAGCCTTCAAATCTACTGTTACCTGCATGATACCTATCCGATGGCCTCGATTGACCCCCACTTAAACCTCAACCATTAGATCAGACACAACCATTAGACCCAGAAGCTTCTAAGACACCTACCCATGAAATTTGAACTCAAAAGCTCTCCATTCACTCATCCATCAAGTAAAGATTCCATTCCGATGCCTCTCATTAGCCTAAACACTCAGAACCTAGTTCCCTTGATTTTGATGTATCCAAACCAATCAAACCACACGATTGAACTCTGGATACATCAAAATACCCTCCCATAAAGTTTCACCCCCAGATTTTTCCACTTGCCCTTTTATCAAATCGAGATTTCATTCTGAAACATCCAATTGACCCAAATTCCTATGATCTTAACCCCCCAAGACTAATCAAACATCACCATCAGATCCCAGACACCTCCAAATACCCACCTATAAAATTTCATCAAAAACTGCCTTTAATTGCCCCTTGATCACACCAAGATTTCATTTTAAGGCACCAGATTGACTAGATTCGAAATCTTCTTGATCCAAGCCCAATTGACTCAATTTGACATGAATAATCACCTTAGACTACCCAAAAATCTTACCTTTTGAAATTTCATCCAAACTAGACCTTGTTTTCCCCTGGATCACACAAAGATTTTGTTTCGAGGCCCTAAATTAACCGAATCGAACCCTTTCAAGATCTACCCAATCCGAGCCTAGTTGGGCCAATCTGATCCCACCAATTGACCCAGAATTCGCAAAAACCCCTCTTACAAATTTCAGATGAAAATACCCTCATTTACCCTTTCATCTAAAAGGATTCCGTTTCGGCAATCTCGTTGACCCACTTTCATAAAACCCCTCTCAACGGTCGGACTAATCTCAACCCCCACTTTTTGACCTGAAACCACCCACCATTAGACCATAACCCTGGTTCAATCCCTGGATCCGGTTTGACCCAACTTTTTGAAAATTAACAAAAACCCCCTAAATTTTCCTAAAATTTTCAAAACTGCCCCATAGCCCTACACCTAACTTTCTAATTAAAATGGATCCACTATTCACTCTCTTCCACCTTTTGACACATAGCGGCAGAGCGGCGGCAATCTCTCCCCCTCCCGGCCATTCATTCTCCATCTCATTCTCTCTCTCCAGCGAAATCAATCAGGCGAGAACTATTCATCGTCTTCCACCTCTTGACAGAGGCGGTGAACTAGCGGTGATCCCTTTCCCTCTGGCATCCCTCCTCTTCCATTTCGTCATACTCTATGCTCCTCTCTCTTGCTCCTCTCTCTTGCTCCCTTGCTTTCTTCCTCCCTCCATTACCTCTCATCGTCACCAACCGACTGAGTCGACCGAAATCGTGCAAAGTGAGAAAGTTACTATTCATCGTCTTCCTTCTTCAACGAAAATAGAGAAGCAGCGGCTGAACAGCTCGAACCAGTTGCAGCAGCAAGACATCCCTCCCCATTTTGACTTAGATCCTCTAGCTCTCACCTCCTTTGTCTTCTGTTCCGTTTCATTCTCAGGCTAGAGGATACATAGTAGCAGATCGAATCAGACTACGGTACCCCCTGTTGCATCATTTGAATTCTGGCCAACATCGAATCTCAACTCAGGTTGTTGATTTCTTTCATTGATTAATTTCTTTCAATAATGAAGTGTTTGATTAGCAGTAAGCTCCCTTTCGATTTTCAACCTCTGTTTGCATTTTGTTAATCTTGGTCTGTCTTTTATCTTATTTATTTATTTATTTTTCTTTCTTTCTTTTCTTAATGACGGGTACTGAGATGGTTGTCGATTGGAATTGGTGGTGAGGTCTCTGCTGAACCGGTTCCGTCGATGCTATAAATTTGTGTGTTCATTTATTTCTTTGCTAGCAATTCTCCTTCCATGATGTTCGCAATGATGCATTGTTCATCTCTCTCTCTCTCTTTTTTTTTTTTTTTTAATTTCAATTTGTATTTGATTTACTCGAATGGAAGGTAAGTTTCTTATCTTAGGAGGATCTTTCTTCTCTTTTAGTTTTTAATCGTTTGTTGATTAGATTCTCACTCTACTTGGCATTGCTAAGGAGTGATACAATCAGTGGGGAATTGTTTGGTCGATTCTCTGCCGTAAGAGTGCATCCATTTGAATTGAATAATTGCATGCCAGGGTGAGAGGAGTGATAACCTATCAAATTGGAAGAATCGTAAAAAAAATAATAAATGTAAAATAATAGGAGGGAACAGAGGTCGGGTATTAGAGTACAACCGTTATGAAATAAACATAATAATAATAAAAAATTAATATAAATGATAATAAAAATCTGTAATAAGCGGACTGATTTATGGCTAATTTAGCAATGGGAAATATCAACAAGCTTGGAAGGGTTAGAGGAGAAAGAGTACGTTAGTGAGCAACTAATAAATGAATAAGGGGCCCTACTTTGGCAGGGGTTCGAATTGCAACATTAAAAAAGATAATGGTTTTAATAAGAAACTTGTAATTATAAGTACCAAGGTTTTGAAATTCATATAAAGACTTAAAAGAGGTCATCATGTGTTCGTTTTTTAAATATTGTTTTAGCAAAGCATCTCATATAAAAGAATTAATACAATCATACAGTGATAGTTCTCAGTTCTACTTCATAGCTGTCATTTGTTTTACATCGAGAACTCCCAGTTGACCCGAACAATGGAATCGTTTAGCTTGAGAGCCGTCCAAGCAACTGTTTCCGTTTTACCCCAAACCCGGTCCCTGGCCAAAAATCATTGAATCAGTCAACGACCCGTTGACCTGGGCGTTCGACCCATTCAACAGTTTTTGGCTATTTTTATTTTTTAATTTTTGTTGTCAGAATGGGCCATTCGTTCGAACCAGACGGTCGAACCGTTGACCTGGAAACCGGTGGCCAGAACGGTTCCGTATTTGGGTCATTTTTTCTAGCTATCAATAATTAGACGAAATAACTTTGTATTCATAGTCATGGGAAGGGTGGACATTGCAAGGGATTCCAAAACCTTGAAAGATAAATCCAAAGTGACCTTAAACATAGAAAAAAATTGGTGGTAAATCCACCAATCTGGAAAACCCAAAGAAAAAAAATCCGAAAATCAAGTTCAAAGTTCCGCTTTGAAATGAAGCTAAACATACATGCAATCAAAGAAAGAGACAAAGCAAATCGTCTTGTAAGAAAATAAAAAAAAACATTGCACAAGAAAACCTAAAGAAAACAAAAGGGAAGAAATAAAATGGTGTTAAACCCTAGACCGTTTTGGAGGATCTTCAAGAAGAAGACCAAACACACACACAAAAAAAAAAAAACAAAAGCAGAAAATGAAAAAAAAGGAATATACCGCACACGCTCGAATAAAGCCAACAGTAGAAGAAATATTTTAATAGTGAAAATCCAAAAGCACAAAACCATGGTTTTTGAACTGTTGTTGACTCGGATGGACGGGCATTTTGGCCCAGGAACTGTCCAGGCAACTGGTTCCATTTTACCCCAATCCCGGTCTCTAGAAAAAAAAATCATTGAATTGATTATGACCCATTGACCCGGGCGGTCGAATTGTCGATCCGTTGATCCGTTCAATGGTTTTGGCCATTTTTTATTCTTTTAATTGGGAACCGTCCAGGCAACTGGTTCTGTTTTATACCAATTCTGGTCCTTGGCCAAAAATCGTTGAATCGGTCAATGACCCATTGACCTGGGCAATCGAACCGTCAAACCAGATGGTCGAACTGTTGACCCGATAATCGATGGCCAACGGTTTTGTTTTCGGGTCGTATGAGTCATGCGCTTGAATGACATAACACGTATGATACTACTTAAGGACCTCACACACTCAATTTTTTGCCTATAATTTTTGTTGTTAGAACGGGCCATTCGTCGAACTGGACAGTCAAAACGCCGTTTTTTTATTTTTTTAATTGGGAACTGTCTAGGCAATCGATTATGTTTTACCCCAATCCCCGTCCCTTGCCAAAAACCGTTGAATCGGTCAATGACCCATTGACCCGAGCGGTCGAACCGTCGATCCGTTCAATGGCTTTTAACCATTTTTTTTTATTTTTTTTAATTTTTGTTGTCAGAACGGGCCATCCGTTCATTCAAACCGGACGGTTGAGCCGTCGACCCAAAAACTGGTGGCCAAAACGGTTCCATTTTTGGGTTGTATGAGTCACGCACTTGAATGACATAACACGTATGATACTACTTAATGGACCTTACACACTCAAATTTTTCCATGTACTTTTTGTTGTGAGAACGGGTCGTCCATTTAAACCGAACGGTCAAACCGTCGACCCAAAAATCGGAGGCAAGAATGGTTCTGTAATTTTATTAAATTCTTCATTGAGATCATTGAGAATTTTCAATGAAGAATCTTATATATA
>NW_010729302.1:117473-136245 GCF_000365185.1 Nelumbo nucifera
CTGCTTGAGAGTGTGAGGATGAGAACTGTGGTCTGTGGAGTGTGGAGGATGTGGAGATGGAGATGAAGGGTTCGGCTGGAAAAAAGAATGGGAAGAGTCAAAGATGTCTAGAGTAGGGTTTTAGGTTTAACTATGGTCGGGCTGGGCCGGGCTTGGGCCGAGCTCGAGCCGGGCTATTTTGGCAAATCCCGAGCCTGGATCGAATTTATTGCGGGCCGGGATTTTTGGCCCGAGGTTAAGCCCGCAGGCCCATATACCTGTTCAAGAACAGGTCTAGAAATCACATATTGGAAAACCTCTACGATGCCTAGTTGGCAAGGATGTAGAAGAATAGATGGCCTTACATAACCACATTCTACACTTAGGATTCTACTGGCCTACCACGACAGAGGATACTCAGAAGCATGTGCGAAGGTGTTACAAGTGCCAAGCGCATGCTGAGAAGATACACTGACCTGCCAGTGACCTTCACCCCATCATTACACCATGGCCTTTTCATACATGGGGGTAGATCTAATAGGCAAGATACATCCTTCTTCCCCGGGGTATTGTTTCATCATAGTGGCCACAAACTATTTCACAAAGTGGGCAGAGGCCATACCCTAATGGAGAATTTGTGCAGAAAACATCGCAAACTTTCTTAGGCAGTACATAGTCCACCGGTTTGGGGTCCTAATGAGAATTTTGATAGATAATGGCTTATCCATAAAGAATCAGGAAGTTTAAGACTTGTTAGGGAAACACGGGGCGAGATTGGGCACATTTACAACCTATTACCCATAGGGGAATGAACACGCAGAGGCCACAAACAATACATTGTTGAGAATGCTGAGGAAGATGGTGGTAGATAACCAAAAGGTCTGGTCAGAAAAGTTGTCTGAGACTCTTTGGGCTTATCACACAAAAATTAGAAAAAGCACATATGCAACACCTTATTCTCTAGTGTATGGGAAAGAAGTAGTGCTACCAGTAGAGATACAGGCAGTCTCTGCCTGCGTAGCCTTTACGATGGGAAAACAGTTCCAGATAGAGGACATGAATCAAATGCTCAGTGATAGGCTAGAGTTCATTGATGAAGAAAGGGAGAAGTCATTGTAGAAACAAATCAAGTACAAACAAACCATGGCTTCTAACTTTAACAAATTGGTAAAGCCTAGAAAATTTAAAGAAGGTGACAAAGTCCTCAAAAACAACACTCCACGTTAGACAGGGGAAATCAGTTGGAAAGTTTGCACCTAATTGGGATGGACCATACATAATTTGGGAAGCTCACCCATCGGGATACTATTTACTCAAAATTGTAGACACAGGAGAGGAGGATGAGACTGTGAATAGCCACTGGTTAAAACCATACTATGAGTAGCATTGTAAAAGATATATCATGTATACTTATAAACAAGTTGCATATTTTTTTTTGAAAAGAGCAGTTGTCATATGAAATGTGTGTTATACTCAGAACATAGTGTATTTTGATTGCTTTGTATGCATATTCAGTGTGAAATAAAATGTGATGAATTTCGAATATACATTACTGACTTCAGATTTTGCGATGGGAATATAATACCTTATGATGTATTTTGAATTTTGAGGTAAGATATATGATGCACTGTGATGTATTCTGAACTGTGTGATGTAACTCTGATCTATTATGAATATGTTATTGACTCCATTTTGGGTGATGATATATATACGTACATACCCTGGCTAGTTCCAAGATACCGTGGCCGGTTTCATGATGCCGTAGCTGGTTCCACGATGTTGCATGCTCCATACGAAGGCCCTGACAACCTCAGGTGCGCTCACACATACCCTGGCTGGTTCTAGGATGCTGTGGCCAGTTCTATGATGCTGTGGTCAGTTTCACGATGCCGCATGTTCCATGTGAAGGCCCTAGCAACCCCAGGCGTACACACATACCTTAGTCGGTTCTAGGATGTTGTGGCCGGTTCCACGATGCCACGAGCTTCATGCGAAAGGCCCTAGCAATCCCAGGTGCACACACATACCCTGGTCGGTTCTAGGATGCTGTGGCCGGTTCCACGATGCTGCATGCTCCATGCGAAGGCCCTGGAAATCCCAGGCGCACACACATACCCTGGTTGGTTTCACGATGCCGCATGCTCCATGCGAAGGCCCTGACAACCCCAAGTGCGCTCATGTTTACCTTGATCGGTTCCAGGATGCCGTGGACGGATCCACGATGTCGCATGCTCCATGCGAAGGCCCTGATAACCACAGGAGCAATGGCAAATCAGGACAGGTACACTACAACTCACGATGGATGACCTTGGTAGTCCTAGGAAAAACACATCGGAAACAGGCATGATACCGAATGATGAGTATTTTCCCTCTTCGAATAAGTATAATTACCCTAGAAACGGGGGAAGATTAACCACAATGCACAAAGTAAGGTGCCTTGATAGTGGGACTCTTATATGCACAACAAAATACATTGGAAAATCCAAGAAGTTCTTAATCTACCCCTTACATATGTGGAAATTAATATTTGGTTAAAACTCTCTCTACTCCCCTTACCATGCGCAATTGCACCCTCCTCGGGAGTTTGACAGAACACATCAGTTAACTATTGTAAGTTCGATGAAAAAATTCGGCTAACTCTTGTGGTAATATTTTAGTTACCTCAGATACAACAGTACCCGACCTGCGTTGATGCATAAGGACCTAACTTTTTAAAATCACGATGAAACCCAATTGTTCCAGTTGGGATGGGACTTTGTTTTCTAAAAATGCGATGACAATTAGGTCCCGCATACAGAGTGGGGAACTGTTCCCAAGAATGTGATGGCAATGACCCTTTCATGATGATGCTCAACATTTCTAATGGCACTTAATCCCTTCGGTATGACAAGCTGTACCTCTCAAACGCGCGATGCAACCGTATTCTTCTTATAAGATGGAATTATCTTTGTTTACCTAAAGATTTACCCTGAGCATTTGCGGTAGGGTTGGACTTCGTACAAGTTACTTAATTCCAATGGTTGCACTGGATTTTACCCTTCTCAATGACACTCAATTCTGGCACAGGCGATGGTACTTACGCAACGGTGCTTATGTTTGTCGCAACCCTCGTATAGGGTAACTTTTAACTTCACCTTTGTAGATATAATAAAGACTAAAAATATTTGTTTGGGTATAGTCTATTTATTGCAACCAATGCTCAGTCCTGCTTTCCTCATACAACAACACTCAACGTGCGCAGTAGAACTCGGGCACATAAATATACATATCTTGCTGACTAATGTACGTAAATAACTAAATCAGGTCACAGCCAAAGGGTCATGCATAAACAGAAAAGCCTTTTTCATTCAAAATCAATATGTTTTTTTTTTTTTTTTTTTATGTACCAATGTTTCACTTCTTAAACCACTTGTCCCTCATACGGGTGATCTCGTCCAATTTCTCCTGATCAGCTGTGATTTCTTTGAGCTCCTTAACCTTCGCTTCATATTGAAAGACCAGCTTTTGTTGTTGATCAAACTCATCGATCATGACATTTAGCTTCTTTTGGGCCTTTTTAAGATTGGCTTCGACAACCTTTTTGCGGAGACTAAGTTCTTTTGTAGCCTTTGTAGTCAATGGTCGGGACTCCTTGTACCCGGCCTTCTAGAAGACGTGGGCTATCTGCACGAATCTTTGCTCGACTTGGTCCAATTGAAAGCCCATCCCCGAAAACGAAGAGCACATCTTCAGCCAGCAGGCTGACTCATGATGCAGTTCATCATGCCTGCGATAGTATTCAAAGAAGCGCCTATCACAACCGTAGGAAATTCCGTGTCAGGCAACAATCCCTGCTGCACGACGAAAGAAGCAGCCCTCGCCACAGAATTGGATACCAAGTATTTATCATTCTCGCAGATGCCTTAAATGGCCATGGGGTCGACAATTGAATAGCCCAGCGGGCAAACCTTGTGGAGCGCACAGTACCGTTCAAGGTCCTGATGAACGTGAGCCAGCTCCTCCTCAAGTGTCATAGGCTCTATCGGTGATAATACCTCAGCAGCCACGGGTTCTGAAGGGGGCAGAGCATCGAGCTGTTGCGATGAAGTTACGTCTGCTCCTGCGCTCTCAACTTGATGAGGGAGTTGTGAGGGAGGCTCTACACCAACACCCTCAACACCAGCATAGGCGGGAATTTGTCCCCAGTCCTCTGCAATAGATTGCGCTGGTTCATGGGCTAGCTCCTTAGGCACCCCAACAGCTGGCTGTTCTCCTTGAGGGATCTTGGTCGGGCCTACTGGCATGATGGGAGGCTGTTCCTCCAGGACCACAGAGGCTTCATCTCTTTCCCACGCAGCAGTGAGTCTCACGACGTTATTAGCGGCAACATCCTCGATTGCTTCAGTACCCCCAAGGTCACGGGGAGGGACCTCATTTGCTCCCTGGTCCTGAATGGGGGGGCTGCAATGACTACAACTTACGCACTAGGTGCTTGATAAATGGAGAAATTGGCACAGTGAAAGGATGCACATCAAAACTCACCTGCGATGGAATAAACACAAATGATTAGCACAATAAGTTAATCGCAATACGGAAATCATACAAACGTCCAAATTATACACACCTTCTCAACAACAATGCCTTTCGAAGGGACTTGTGGGGCCTCTGCATCAGGATGAGATTCTTCAACGTCCACCCGCTTCAAAACGAAAGACTGTAAACAAGTTAGTAAAAGCAATACCATGCTAATCACAATGGTGGTTAAACAAATATATCAAAATAGAGATTATTACTAGATCAACCTTCTCAAGCTCCATCCTACGAGGACGAGGAGCGATTTTCTTTACACGTTCACCTGAGACATGGATTGAAGTAACTTTCTCCGAAGGAATTAACACTGCTGACTGCGCTGATTTCGTATCGGCCGCGTCCCTTACTTTAGGTGCCAAGGCTGGAGGTTCCTGCTTGACCTCCTCAGGGACTTCTTGTGGTGAGCGCCTGCCTTGATCATCACCAACCCGGGATGATGCAACGCCTGATTCTAGGGGTGCTGTACAGTAGGGATAGGCAGAACATAAGCACAAGGTACTCTTGCTGATCTGGCCCTTTTCGTAATGGGAGGGCAGCTACCTTCACCTTTCTCTAGTGTAGGGCGTTTGCCCTTTCGCACAATGTGATGGGCCGCGAAGGTCGAACAGGGTACCTACGCGCAACCCAAAGTACGTGGACTGAAAACCTTCATGCATGGCCCATGCAAAACCAACCCATCATGCATGACCCATGCAACGGCCTAGTAGAGCAGGAATCGGTCAAGCCACAAGAATCGGTCAAGAAGTTAGTTGTTGATTGTTAGTTGGTCTTAAGCATAAGAATTGGTCAAATAAGTTAGTTGTTATTTCTGTTAAGTTGTTAGTATAAGAAGGCATAGGGATCGGCCATGTAGTTAGAAGACTAATCCCTTACTTTGAGGCTATCTCAGTGGTAGGAAGTTAGAAGTTTTTGTATTTAAACACCACCCCACCACATGGATGGGGCAGTTGGAAGTTAATAAACTCTTGTGGTTTCTTATTCTCACCTTAAGCAGAATACTCTATCGATCTAGCTTTGACTGGGACCTATCATTGGTATCAGAGCTAGGCACCATGGCAACTAACAAGGAAAGAATTGAGAGTTTGGAAGCTGGTCTCGGAGGACTCCAAGCAAGTTTGAGCAGGCTTGAGTTAGGGGTTAATGACAAATAACACCAGCTCGAGGCAGCCATTAGTAGGATGTCCGAAGCATTGTTGACCCGGCAGGAACCATCTCTGAGCCACGCTAATGGTCGCAACGGACAGTCCTCCTCCGGACCTTCTCGTGATAACACAGAAGGAGGTCGACCCATGTTTTCCTCGAAACTAGCCAAGCTTGAGTTTCCCAAGTATTCCGGTGATGACCCAACCGAATGGTTCGCCCCTGTTGATCAATTCTTCGAATATCAGCACACCGAGGAACCACAGAAAGTATCGCTCGCCTCATTCCATTTGGAAGGAGAGGCAAACCAATGGTGGCAATGGTTATGTTGGGCGTATCACGAAGACGGGAAGGAGGTAACATGGAAGATTTTTGTAGATGAGCTCTGGGCTTGTTTTGGCACAACTGACTATGAAGACTTCGATGAGTCGTTATCAAAAATACGACAAACGGGGTCTCTACGGGAATATCAGAAGGAGTTCGAAAGATTGGGCAATAGGGTGCACGAATGGACACAAAAGGCGTTGGTGGGCACGTTCATGGGAGGTCTCAAAACGGACATAGCCGACGGAATTTGGATGTTCAAGCCGAGATCCTTCAAAGAAGCCATCAGCCTGGCGCGAATGAAGGACGGACAACTGCGTCGTCATGAGAAGACTCTGCGTTCAACCACCAGAACCGCCGGCGACTCTTTCCCGACAAGGACAAAGACAACTCCACCATTGAAATGTCTTTCTTGGACAGAAATGCAGAGGAGGCGTGTTCAAGGTTTATGTTTCAATTGCGACGAGAAATTTGGGCCCGTACATAAATGCAAGGGGTCATAGCTGCTACTACTCGCCGGAGACTGTACCGACGACAAACCAGAGGATGACGATCAAAGCTTCACCGACACGCGCAAGGAGCCTGAAATCTCACTCCATGCCCTTATGGGATGATCGACGGCTAGAACCATGCGTGTCACGGCCAAGGTAGGAACCCACGAACTGATTGTTCTCATTGATAGTGGATCTACCCACAACTTCATCAACGACCGAATTGCCGAACTGCTGCACTTACTGGTCGTACCTACCGAGCCCTTCAATGTCAAAGTCGCGAATGGCGAACCCCTTAAGTGCCGAGGAAGATTTGAAAATGTGCAAGTTTTACTACAAGGTATCCCGTTCACCTTAACACTTTATTCTTTGCCACTGATTGGGTTGGACATGGTACTAGGAATCCATTGGCTCGAGCAACTGGGCACAATGGCGTGTGATTGGAAGAAAATGACGATGGAGTTTTCTTGGGCCAACCAACACTGGCTGTTGAAGGGGATCGACAATCAACCAATTCAGCCTGCATCCTTCAAAGCACTCTCAAGGGAGATTAAGCAGGGACATTCGCTATTTACCGTCTGTCTCCACGCAATCACGGAAGAAGCACCACCCCAACTACACCCGGATATACAACAATTACTAGTCGAATTCAATGATCTCTACCAAGAGCCCACACAGCTGCCACCACGTAGAGAGATCGACCACCGCATCAATCTCAAAGAAGAACGGAACCCGTCAATGTCCGCCCGTACAGGTTTGCCTACTTCCAAAAATCTGAAATAGAAAAACAAATACAAGACATGTTACGGTTGGGGCTAATACGATCTAGCACAAGTCCCTTTTCTTCCACTGTCTTACTAGTAAAAAAAAAGGATGGGACTTGGCATTTCTGTACCAATTACCGGGTGCTCAATTCCGTGACCGTTAAGGATCAAGTTCCTATCCCAACGGTTGACAACATGCTAGATGAACTTCATGGAGCCTCCTTCTTTACTAAACTTGATTTATGATTTGGATACCATCAGGTACGGATCCACCCGTGGGACATTCACAAAACGGCATTTCGCACACACAATGGTCACTATGAGTACTTGGTTATGCCCTTTGGCCTATGTAATGCACCTTCCACCTTTCAGGCTATTATGAATTCTATCTTCCGCCCCTACCTCCGAATGTTTATGCTAGTTTTCTTAGATGATATTCTTATTTATAGTCCCAACTGGAGAATGCATCTTGAACATGTTAGAACAACTTTTGAGGTTTTAAGGCATCACCAATTTTTTATCAAGTTTAGTAAATGTATATTCGGCCAGCCAGAGGTGGAGTATCTGAGTCACATTGTCACTTCCCAAGGGGTCAAGGTAGACCAAGGGAAAATTGAGGCTATGCTTAAATGGCTTCAACCCACTCATATTACTGACTTGAGTGGCTTCTTAGGCCTTACAGGATATTACAGGAAGTTCGTCCGCAACTATGGGATCATAGCTCGACTCTTCATTAATCTTCTCAAGAAGGGTGAATTCAGATGGACCACCGAAGCCTAAGAAGCATTTACAGCCTTAAAGAAAGCAATGACCACGACTCCCACACTGGCAATGCCTAATTTTGAGGAGCCTTTTATCATTGAGTCGGATGCTTCCGGAGCAGGTATTGGAGCAGTATTGACGCAATAGGGACGACCCATTGCATTCATGAGCCGAGCTCTAGGCATCAACAAACAAAGTTGGTTCACATATGCCAAAGAAATGCTCGCCATTGTTCAGGCAATACGGACATGGCGACCTTACTTGTTGGGCCACAAATTTTACGTCCAAACCGATCAGTGCAGCCTCAAGTATCTATTGGAGCAATGCATTGGGACACCAGAACAACAAAAATGGGTATCCAAACTGCTCGGGTACGACTATGAAATCATTTACAAGCCTGGACGGGAAAACTCTGCTACAGATGCTCTATCTAGAGTCTTGGGCAGTCCTAGCCTTAATACTCTCTATGTGCCTCAAACATCTTTGTGGGACACCATTAAGAAAGAAGCCAGCACCCACCCCTACATGATCCGCATCAGAAAGCTTGCAACGAAGAATCCTAAAGTTCCCTACACATGGAAAAATGGACTGGTATGTTACAAAAACCGGGTCGTGATCCCTCCTCGGTCCCACCTCGTCCCTACCCTCTTACAAGAATTCCATGACTCCCCCTATGGTGGACATTCAGGGGTACTAAGAACATACAAGCGTATGGCACAACGGTTCTATTGGCTCTCCATGTATAAAGATATTCAACAATATGTGGCTTCTTGCGCCATTTGCCAAAAAAATAAGGTGGACACTCTATCCCCGGCAGGACTGCTACAGCCATTACCCATTCCCTGCCAAGTATGGGACGACATTACCATGGACTTTATAGAAGGTCTACTACCCTCCAAAGGAAAAACCACTATTTTTGTGGTAGTAGACAGTCTCACTAAATCAGCTCATTTCTTGACCTTACCACACCCCTATACGACCAAATTAGTAGCCGAAAGGTTTGTAGAAGGAATTGTGAAGCTGCATGGAATGCCAAAGACGATCGTTAGTGACAGAGATCCTATCTTCGTCAGCCACTTTTGGAGGGAATTCTTTAAGATGTCCGGTACCAAATTGCAGATGAGCTCCGCCTATCATCCCCAGATTGATGGGCAGTCCGAAGTGGTCAATTGTTGTCTAGAGCAGTATCTTCGTTGCTTTGTTTTTCAAAAACCTCGGAAGTGGAGCTCCTTCCTCCCATGGGCAGAATTTTGGTATAACACCACCTATCATTCCTCTATCGGAATGATGTCCTTTCAAGCACTTTATGGAAGACCACCACCTCGTATTCCAAATTACCAAGGTGCAACATCCCCGGTAGAAGAGGTAGATCAAGCCATGCTCTCTCGCGATGCCATTTTGCAGCAACTCAAAATAGACCTGCATGCGACAATTAACCGAATGACCCAAATGGCTAACTCTAAAAGAAGAGACATCGAGTTCCAAGTGGGCGATCTGGTCTTTCTCAAGCTCCATCCATACTGACAGCAGACTATTCATAGGCCTATCACAAGCTGGCCAGTTGCTATTATGGGCCGTACCAAATTGAGGAACGAATAGGCAAAGTGGCCTATAAATTGCAACTTCCCAAGGGCTCATGCACCCATCCAGTTTTTCACGTCTCCCTACTCAAAAGACAGGTGGGTGAAACCACTACCACTAGCACCGAATTACCACCCATAAACGAGGAGGGAGAACTTGTCACCAAACTGCCAACTATTCTGGATACCGACTGGGTGAAGAAATGATCCACCTTTGTGGAGGAAAGCCTCGTCCAATGGAAGAACCTTCCTAGCGAAGATGCCACATGGGAGAATTCCCAAGCGTTGCACGAGAAGTACATGAATCTGGACCTTGAAGACAAGGTCCATCTACAGGATGGGGGCAATGATGGGCCGCGAAGGTCGAACAGGGTACCTACGCACAACCCAAAGTACGTTAACTGAAAACCTTCATGCATGGCCCATGCAAAACCAACCCATCATGCATGGCCCATGCAACGGCCCAGTAGAGCAGGAATCGGTCAAGCAACAAGAATCGGTCAAGAAGTTAGTTGTTGATTGTTAGATAGTCTTAAGCATAAGAATTGGTCAAATAAGTTAGTTGTTATTTCTGTTAAGTTGTTAGTATGAGAAGGCATAGGGATCGGCCATGTAGTTAGAAGGCTAATCCCTTACTTTGAGGCTATCTCAGTGGTAGGAAGTTAGAAGTTTTTGTATTTAAACACCACCCCACCACATGGATGGGGCAGTTGGAAGTTAATAAACTCTTATGGTTTTTTATTCTCACCCTAAGCAGAATACTCTATCTCTCTAGCTTTGACTAGGACCTATCACAATGCCTATGAACTCCCGCTCTTCTGGAACTGGAGGGCCTAGAGAAGGATTAACCGCTTCTTGCTTCTAGTCTGCTACATGACCTTTGAAGGGGAGCCATAACATGACGCGAGCGGGGATTCGACCGCATGAACATCTGGAGGCCCCCGAACAACGAGCAAATGTAAGTGAAGTGGAGGGACTTACAGGTCTCAACCCTCTCATACCCTACAATAGGGAACTGTGAACTTCCTCAGAAAGCTAAATCATGGCATCGAGTCCAAAAGACTTCTTCCCTTGAAGACCGAAGAAATTAAGCGCGTATATCATCATAGCCAGAATGACGGAGGACCCTATTAGGGCGATAGGCCACAACTTGGGCTTCACCGATGTGATCCAGGTATGCAATGATGCCAGGCCAAAAGACTTCTTCCCTCGAAGATCGAAGAAATTAAACACGTATATCATCATAGCCAAAATGATGGAGGACCCTATTAGGGTGATAGGCCACAACTTGGGCTTCACCGATGCGATCCAGGTACGGATGATGCCAGGCCAGAGAATAAGATGCGCTACACCTACGATGGGATGTGTTACCTCCACAATGCATTTCTGGTCACAATTCTCAGGAACAATGGTGCCAACGCAGAACGGCATCGCACGTCAGACAGCATGGGTATAAGGTCTCCACATGAATTTCTCAAGGGACGCCGACTTCAACTCAATCTCATTCACCCCAAACTTCTTATGCCAACGCTTCCCTTATAAGACTTCCACTATCTAATCCTCTGTCTCATCATCCCCTTCCAAGATCACAACTGTGACACGTATAGGAGATAGATGACGTGGTGTAACACTAAGGTCAAGGCGCTCGCACATGTACATGAATAGGAAGGGAGCAAAAATGTAACTGATCCGTCGTTTACAACTCAGATCCATCATTTTCTGGATAGTGTCATCCATCTATTCGTATAAATACCCCAAGAACATAAATGCCAATGGAAGTTGATGACCGCTGGCAGCGAGCATGGCAAGCAGAACCAATACCATGCACAAACTATAACCGGGCATCCCAGGGAATAGGAAACGGGATGCGACGTACAAAACGAAAGCGGCAAGATGGCACTGGCTATCTACCCCCCGCACCATCACATCCCCCCTACCATGGGTCTTGAACCAATATTCCACCCATGCCTCGAGTGGCATTTTACATCGGATGGTTGAATGATCCACCTGGGCTTTGAACGTGGCAATCTCACCAAAATGTTCCTTGTAGAGCCCCGACAAATCTATACTGACAAGTAATGCCAAAAAGGCAACAACATCTTCTACGATGGCAACAAATTCACCAAATGCCCCCACAAATGTGTGGGTGCGACAACACCAATGTTCCAAAAGGGGCTTCACATACTTTACCCCCTCTTTGCTTGGAAGATTCATGTAGCAGTTTGCAAAATTGAGGAGCCTGACGTCCTGCAGCAGATGATAGTACACTAGTTTTTCTAGGATGTAACGCGCCCAATCAAAATAACTAACCTAGGATTTTGAGGTATCGGTCCTTGGTTCTTAACACTTGAATGACATTGATCGATCCAAGTGCCCATAGAGACACATCAGTTCATTGCCATCAACAACATCAAAACCCCCACCCGCACCCCTTGTTACCGGCATAGGAGGCTAGAAACCCTTGCCACCATTGGCCACCCTAGCCGCTTCTCTCTCAAGCAACATTTCTGTGGTATCGACGACTCTAATGAGCTCCATAAATGGACATTCAGTTTTCTTTTGGCGAGGAGCTATGACCAGAAAGACAAGTGAACAAGGAATGGAACAAAGAAGAAAATGAACTGAGAAAAGTTTCTAAAGCGGTAAAGACAAACACAAGGAAGGCAAATAGAACTAGAATAGCAAGAGAATGTAGAAGAGAATGAATGTAGGTGCACCGGCCTTTCATAGAGCCCTCACATGTGTTTAAAATGCCATACGGCATTGGGGAAGATGAACTGATGTGATTACAGTCTCTCAACTGACGCTTAATGGAAAAACAAGGTATATAAATTTATGGTTGTACCCCTAGAAGGGTGGGACAAAACAACGCATTAATTTAAAAGTGGCACCACATCAGCAACCGCCACTTTAAATGTTACGTCTCTTATCCAAGCCACACACGCGAATACAACGCATTTATGAAGAGATGACGGTAATGAAAAATCTTAATGATGACCGCCACGTCATCGATGCATAACAACTTTCCCGCTTCCCCAATGGTAACCGAATGTGAAAGGCCACCAAGCGAAACACTCCCAACTCACACTATGCACTAACAATAGGCATCACTTTGGCAAACACGGGGGGCTTCACCCCTATACTTTATTGTTTATCGCTCGTCTTTCAACAATTTACTTCCTGCCATTAAGTAGGGGGCTGTAAACTTCGCCAACAAAACCGAACATAAAATTGCCTACTGATAGAAAGTAAATTGTCAGAAGACAAGGGCTGAATCATAAAATGGATGAAAAGCCAACCCAAAATGCCACCCAAATCCCATCCGAAGTTGCCAATAAGCCAAATGTCTGATTGCCTGTTGATTGGCTCGCAACTTGTCAACAAGCAAGGGGGTTGACAACAGATCCAAACAAATTTTCCCTCATCCACAAGATATCCAATCAAAGCAGAAATGATCACCGTGCCCAACACACAAAAATCAATACACCACTGACCCCTCTCTACATTGATCCATCACAAAACCTCAAGGCAAATCTGATGGCAAAAATGCTTATTGGTAAGATTCCACTTTCCGATAAGCAGGGGGCTAATGTAGGTACATAGTGATTAGTCAGACCATCAGAGTACTAAGGATACCAAATTGATACCACATGGACGCTTGTGATGAGTTCATAACTCATCAGTTACTTCCGATGAGCTTATAACTCATCAGACGTCTGTGATGAGGTTATAACTCATTGCATGACTATGACAAACCTATACTTGAAACATCTTGCGGTGAACCTTGGCTAATGTAAATTCGCGATGAACTTCGACTAGTGCAAATTTGCGATAAACCTTAGACATACGCAGGTTTGCGATGAGTTTTAGACATGCACAAAGCTATGATAAGTTCGAAGCCATTTCAAGATTGTGACAAACGTAGAGTCACTGTAGACCCGGAACAAATATTAGTTACACGTGCATCTTTAAATTACGTGTGTGACAGGGCATTTCATGGACATAGTAAAGGTGCACCCATTGAATGATGACGTCACTCGTACCAGGTCTGTTAAATGGGTCACGAAAGGAATTAGCACTCGTGGATTATGAGAATCCTTGGATGAAAGGAAAGTTTGTCCTTGAGAGATCTTATAAGACACATGGCAAAACCTTAGTAGTGCTCCTTAATAACTGACAATGAATCCAATATTCCCTTTCCTAGTGGGAATCAAACACTTTTGGCTTGTTCCTTTCGGGACCTTGGGATCTCTCCCAATAAATGGGCGTTTATCTCATAATGAAATCATTCATTCAATCATTCTATCCTGTCATCCTATCACTCACATTTACCCGAGTCTTCAACCTACCTCCTACATCCGATCTTCCTTTGTCCTTCAAGGAGACCCTTGTACATAGCCTAACCACCATACTTACAGAAAGTCTAGGTTGAATTAGGGTTTCTTGAGAGACAAGGGAGAAGAGAAGAGAACAAGAAGTGGAGAGAGAGAGTCTAAGACCTTTTCGCCCTCTTCTCTCTTTTTCTCTTTATGGAGCAAACTCCTAATCTGATTAAGAGATGATCCAAGTCTGATTTGGATCAAAACTTTTCTTTTCTTAATTGATAAATGTGGGCGCTAGGAAGCTAATGCTCAACTCAAAAAGATGGAGTCGTCACCCACTTTTTATAGGAAATGGGCCCTCATTTTTGAATTTGAAAGATTCAAATTAGGACTTTGATAGTGATTTCGTCCCTCATAGGAAAGGCACTGAACTGAAAGGTTTTGAGTTCCAAAGATTGGAAGAGGGAAGGTGTTAGGCACCCCTCTCTCCAAGCAGCTATAGCAGCCCACTACAAGCGTAATTCAGACTCAAATTCCAGCTATGTACACATTAACCGGATTACTTAAAGCTCCTAAAATTTGGCAAAAATGTTCTCAACTTCTCCCAAAATTGATTTGAGGTGATGTTATTGAGTCTTAGGTACTGGTTTCCCTAAGACCCTCGCCTCTCTACCTCTTTTTCCCAATATGAAGGAAGCTAGGAATGCATGTTTCCTAATATTTTAGGGCATTAAGCAATTTGGAACTAAACTAAAAGCAAAGAGAGGTCCTACCTCTCGTGTAGAACCTTGAAACAAACTTTCTAGCAACTAAAAGGTATTCAATCGAAACTTGAGCAAGGCAGGAGTTGGGTTGAGCATTTCTGGTGTTAAGTTGGAAAGCAGGAAATGAAGCTTGAGCTTGGCTTCAGGGATTTTGGGATTTCAAGTAGAATGGAGGTATCATAGAAGTTGGGAAATTGCCTTCCTCCCTTAAGCTCGATCTGGGCCTCTATTTATAGAGAAAATGGAGGGAGATGGGTTTGAAATTCCCCCAACTACAGTGTCTGTGATTCAGTAGAGTTTTTTCACTGAAATAGGCAAGGATTTAGGGCCTATAGTTCACCCTTGTTTGTGCAACAAATTTTCTCGAGTTTGGGTGGCTTCTTATGGATTTCGTGCATCCAATAATGGATTGGGGCATGCCAAACGTTGCAGCCCCGTATTTGGGGCTGATAGTGGCAAAAAACATAAATTTGAAGAACTTTTAAATGAGGTTTTGTCCTTTTTTAGTTTCAAGTGGGGGTCTGTTTGGTATTTTGAGCATTTTAAGCCTATTAGGCTTAAATTCATTGGTCCAAGTGTTTTAATGGGGTCAAGTAAGGAGCTGAAATCAGTCCCCACCCTCTTAAGATTTTAGGTTGGACTGTTGATGTGATAATTCAATCTGGTGCATCGAAATGGTATCTCTCTAGTTTAATGGTCAAACGGATGAATCTAGTCATGAGATTTGGCATGCTGGGTTTTTTTGAGTCTCTGAACATAGTAGTGAGGTCTGATTGGATAAACATGGTTGGGATGATGTATATCTATGGCTGACAAGTTCGGATTAATAAGATTTACTGAAATAAAATCTTTATTTAATGAAGGGTCAAACGAGGGAAGTTTGGGATGAAATTTGGTGGGTAGGCATTTTTGAACATCCTGAATCTGATAGAAGTGATGAATCTTTGATCAGATGCATAGATTGACTGATTTAGTTCAGATCTTGGTGTTAGCTTATGGTTTTCCAATCAACAGAAGGGCCTAAAATGGAATCTTGCTTTTTCAACGGTTAAATGAAGGTGTTTTGTCATGAATTTTGATGTGTTGGGAGTTTTATGGGTCTTTGAACATGGTGTGGTGGGGTCTAATTGGTCAAATAAGGTTTGGATGATGGAGATTTGTAACAGGTAACTTTTTGATCAATAAGATTCACCAAAACAGAATCAAGGCTTGATGTTGGGTCAAATAGGGGAATTTTGGGATAAAATTTGGCGGGTAGGTATGGATTGGGATTATGAGGCTGTTGGAATGTTTTAATCATGTTAGGTATGTATAGATCACGAGTTTGAGGTTCAAGGAGCGTCATAGTGTTAAACACGTCGAAATGGAGTCTTTGATGGATGATTAGCTAAATCTAGGAATTTAGGTTTGAAATTTTGTGTGATTGATTGTTTAAGGATTTTTTTTCACGTGATGGAGTTTGATTGGAGATCAAGTATGGTGATTTGGCATAACCAAGACCATCGAGAGTGAATCATGTAAATTTAATGATGGATTTAAGGGCATTTAGGCGAAACTTTGGTTTCATAGGGTTTTGGCATGTTTTAAAGTGATTGGTATGGACCAATCGGGCATCCAGAATGTGGGAGATGGGTCAAAGAAGAGATCGAGCAAACGTCGGGTGCTAACAACTGCCCTTCTATGTTGGTGGTAGCGAGTTGCTGAACAACAAAGAAAAAAGAAGCACCTAGAGGTTTTTGTGAGGGATAAGATGTTAGGGGAGGCAATTTTGTTGTTGGAATTTTGGTCAAGGTCAAAGTGGTGTCAACCCAGAAGAAGTAATTGATAATTTTTATCTTTGTTGACTAGATTTGATAATTTGAATACTTGCGACTTTGTGAAACCAGATTTTGAATTTTGTCATCTAATGGATTTTTGTATTTGATGAGTTTTATTCTCGATTTTTGGTAACTTGGATTATTTGATTTAATTTGGCAACTCGATTTTTGATATTTGATAAATTTGATAATTTCTGCTAATCACATTTTTGATAGTTTCAAGTTTTGTTATTTGATGAATTTGATTCAGTAATTTCAAACTTGATAACTTGGATATTTGATGAATTTTATATTTTGATGATTCAATTTTGATTTTCGATATATGAAGAATTTTTTATTTGATAAGTCTGATGAGTTTGATAACTTTGATATTTGAATTTTTATATTTAGTACTTGATATTTGATGATTTAATGAATTGGATAATTTTGATATTTGATGATTTGATTTTAATTTGATATTTGATGATTTCCTAATTTTGATATTTGATGACTTGATTTTGATTTGATATTTGATGAATTTGATGACTTGATTTTGATATTTGATATTTGATAAATTTGATAATTTGATATTTGATATTTGATGAGCTGATTATTTGATAATTTTTTATATTTGATGATTTGATTTTGATTTGATATTTGATATTTGATTTTTGATGATTCAATAATTTTGATGTTTGATGAATTTGATATTTGATGAATTTGATATTTGATATTTGATGAAATTGATATTTGATATTTAACATTTGATGATTTGATAATTTTGATTTTTGATGATTTGATTTTGATTCGGTATTTGAATTTTTGATGATTTGATAATTTTGATGAATTTGATAATTTGATATTTGATATTTGATATTTGATGTTGATTTGATATTTGAGATTTGATGATTTGATAATTTTGATATTTGATGATTTGATTTTGATTTGATATTTGATGAATTTGATATTTTATATTTGATGATTTGATTTTGATTTGGTATTTGATGAATTTGATATTTTGGTTTTTTTGATGATTTGATAATTTTGATATGTGATGAATTTGATAATTTGATTTTGATATTTGATATTTGATGATTTGATGATTTGATTTGATATTTGATATTTGATATTTCATAATTTTTGATAATTTTGATCTTTGGTGATGGTATTCGTTTTTATTATTTTTGGATTTTATTTTATTTTTATTATCACTTTTTTTTGGGAAGAACGTTGTGGGTGCATAACCTTAAAAGAGGGGCGAGGTCAAGGTTAATTCTGTCCAGTTATGAGCCCTCACATAACCTTGGTTTAACTTTAGTCCTATTGTAATTGTTAGAATTAGGAGGTGTATCAAACACTGGAGTAAGGTCTCTTATTGATGAGACTGAAAAGAACCCTATTTTTGTCCCCTAATTTTCATTTTTTTACATTATTTTAGCACTTAAATGAACTCATTACTCTTGTATTTCGATTCAGGGCAATAAATAAGGCAATTGGAAGAAAACAGGGCAAATCGGGTGATTTTGCACAATTTCGGTGATAGTCAGTAATCTGGGCCTAACTCTCAATTCCGGACACCGAATTGGACAATTCAAGAAACATTAGCATGATGAAAGGAGGGGCCTAACTCTCAATTCTGGACACCGAACGGAGCAAGTTCGCAGCCAGGCCCATTTCACAACTTAAGCCCAACTCGCAGAAGTAACTTGAAGCAGCCCAAGTTTTAAAGCAGCCCAACTCGAATTCAAGAGTCAAGAGTCCAAATCTCAAATGTAATCTCTAAAGAGAGAGTCTTATTAGATCTAAAGTCTTGAAGGTAATCCTAGAGAGATTGAGATTAAATCATTAGATAAGATATAGGATAGGATTAGTTTAAAGAAGATCAAGACTCCCTAAAGATAAGATGATCACCTAGAAAGAGTTGGAAAATAGCCCTCTCCTTGGCTATATAAAGAGGGGGGCGAACCAGCTCTGCCATCACTCACTCTCAGATCCAAGAGATCATCAAGAAGACCAAGAAACTCAAGAAGGCAGTTCGGCTATGGAGAAGAAACGCATGGAGATTGCGCAGATCAAGAGCAGCTAAGTTTTTTTTTTCTGGTTCAAGGGGGGAGGGTCGATTATGTCATTGCGAGGTTCTGTAGTTATTTTATTTTCTTGCTTTCTAATTCAAGTATTCATTGATTCTTGTGCATAATTTTTTTTTGGATGTTGATGTTAATTAGTTTGACAAACTGAATTAATGTTGATCTTCCTATTGCTATCCATGATTTCGGTGATC
>NW_010729302.1:143810-196952 GCF_000365185.1 Nelumbo nucifera
TTGCGATCACTCTTGGATGAGAAGAAGGGGAGAAAGAGATGAAAGAGGGAAGGTTACCAAGTCTTAACTAAAGCATGAAATGAACCAGGCCTCATGTAGAGAAAAAAAAAAGATTGAAAATCAATAGTTAGTCTCTCTTGTGTTACTTGAGTTTTTGCCTTGCCCGAGGACGGGCAAAGTTTAAGTGTGGGGGGATTTGATGAAACTGAAAAGAACCATATTTTTGTCCCCTAATTTTCATATTTTTATATTATTTTAGCATTTAAATGAATTCATTACTCTTGTATTTCGATTCAGGGCAATAAATAAGGCAATTGGAAGAAAACAGGGCAAATCGGGTGATTTTGCACAGTTTCGGTGACAGTCAGTAATCTGGGCCTAACTATCAATTTCGGACACCGAATTGGACAATTCAAGAAGCATTAGAATGATGAAAGGAGGGGCCACAACTTTTATGTTTTGGGTTTTAACAGATTCGGCCAACATCGAGTACAAAAACGATCCCAAAGTCGGAGCAAGTTTGTAGCCAGGCCCATTTCACAACTTAAGCCCAACTCGCAGAAGTACCTTGAAGCAGCCCAAGTTTTAAAGCAGCCCAACTCGAATTCAATAGTCAAGAGTGCAAATCTCAAATGTAATCTCTAAAGAGAGAGTCTTATCAGATCTAAAGTCTTGAAGGTAATCCTAGAGAGATTGGTTCATGGGTTATTAGGGAGCTGAAATTCTTAAAACCTCCTTGAATTTTCCCTYTTCTTCCMTTTTTTTCCTCTCTTTTTTTCTTTTCCTTCATCATCTTATTTTTTTTCTCTTTTCTTCTTTTCTTCTTCTTCCTTGCAGAAGTACCTTGAAGCAGCCCAAGTTTTAAAGCAGCCCAACTCGAATTCAAGAGTTAAGAGTGCAAATCTCGAATGTAATCTCTAAAGACAGAGTCTTATCAGATCTAAAGTCTTGAAGGTAATCCTAGAGAGATTGGTTCATGGGTTATTAGGGAGCTGAAATTCTTAAAACCTCCTTGAATTTTCCCTTTTCTTCCATTTTTTTCCTCTCTTTTTTTCTTTTCCTTCATCATCTTATTTTTTTTCTCTTTTCTTCTTTTCTTCTTCTTCCTTGCTTTTTTTTTCTTTTTTTCCTCTTTCTTGCTTCTTCTTTAATTTCTCCTTCTCTTTTTCATTTAGTAGGACTGCCTCCATGCCATACACCAAAGAATATGGCGCTGCCCCAGTTGATATCCTAACTGACGTGTGGTAAGCCAAAAGAGCATATGGTAACATGTCATGCCAAGACTTGTAGGTAAGAGACATCTTCTTCAGAATTTTTTTGATGTTCTTGTTTGTAGCCTCCAACTACTCCATTCATTTGAGGTCGATAAGGTGATGAAGGCAACTACTTAATCTTGAAATGATTACAAAGGGCCGTGACTTCCTTTCCAATGATTTTTTTTCCATTATCTGAGATGATCTCGCAAGGTGCTCCATATATGGCAATGGTGTTGCTCTTGATGAATTGAACTGTCTTGGTTATTGTTGGATGAGCTATGGACATTGATTCTACCCACTTAGTGAAATAATAAATGGTGACCAAGATGAACTTATGCCCATTTGTTGTAGGTTGCAGTGGACCAACCGTGTCAATTCCCCATACTGAGAAAGGCTAAGGTGTAGTGAAACAATATAGCTCTGAGGGAGGTGCATTTATCTTTCGATCCAAGACTTGACAAATATGACATCTTTGCACATGTCAACAACAATCCTTATCCATTGTCATCCAATAAAATCCTATTCGGAGCAACTTTTGGCCAACATATGCCTATTCATATGAGGGCCACATATACCACCATGTACCTCCTTCATCTTTCTTTTTGCTTCTTCTCTATCTAAACATCTCAACCAAGGTAAACCTGAGGACTTTCGATACAATATCCTTCATGCTATGATGAAATGCCATGCTAGCCTGGTTATAGTTCTCCTCACATTGGGATTTGCCCCTTCTAGAAATGCTTGGTGCTCTAAGAAATTTTTTATGTCATAGAACCATGGTTTACCATCTGACTAATCATCTTCTGTTGTGATTGCTAATGTGCTGCTTATGTAGGCAGGCTTAGTATCCCAACTTAAATCAATTGGTTCTACTGCCATGTTGGGAGGTAAACGCATGGCTGATCCAAGGGAGGCTAAAGCATCTGCAAAGCAGTTGTCTTCTCTAGGTAGGTAATTGAAGGAGATGCACTTAAACTTTTTGATAAACTCCTTGGGACAGTTATGATACAATGCCAGTCGCTCATCCTGTACTTCCCAATCACCCTTGGCTTGACTAATGACCAAGAAAGAGTCCCCATAAATCTCCAATTCATCGATGCCCCAATCCAGAGCCATTTGAACTGCTCTTAGGCATTCTTCCCATTCACACGCACTATTGGTGTTGGGAAAGTCCAAGCAAATAGATAAAGGAAAGTGAGTGCCTTGGGGGTCCACATGGATCATCCCTGATCCCCATCCACTTTGGTTTGATGCTCTGTCAAAGTATGCCTTCCACCTTTTTCCCACTTGTATTTCCAAAATAGTTTTGTCTGGGAAATTTGTTGGGATTGCCTCATACTTCAAGGTCAGGTAATCAACTAAATGGTCTGCAATGGCCTGCCCTTTGATTGCCTTTTGTGTAACATACTTGATGTTATATTCAGAAATGAGCATGATCCAACGGGAGACTCAACTAGTAACTACGGGTCTTTTGGAATAAATACTTTTTGAGGAGGTATCTCAACAATTGCTTTGACCTTTGTGGGTCAATCTCAATCCCTTTTTAACTAACGATAAAGCCCAATAGTTCACCTGATGATGCCCTGAATATGCATTTCTAGGGATTTAGCCTAAGGCAAAATTTCCCAAGTCTTTCAAAGAGCTTCCTAAGGTCCATTAAATGATTCTCTACCTTTTTGGACTTGGCAATCATGTTATCCATGTATATCACCAATTTTTTATGTATCATGTCATAAAAAAGCACTCCCATTGCTCTCTGATAAGTTGCCCAAGCATTCTTAAGCCCAAACGGCATGACCTTATAGGAAAAGGTTCCCCGTGGTGTTATGAAAGTCGTCTTTTCTTTGTCTTCCTTTGCCATTTTAATCTGGTTATATCCTGAAAATCCATCCATGAAAGAGAACATTTCATGTCCTGTCATGTCATAAACAAGATTGTCAATGTTTGGTAAGGAAAAATCATCCTTGGGACTAGCTCTATTTAAATTCCAAAAATCCACGCACATCCTAACCTTTCCATCCTTTTTAGGCACTGGTACAATGTTGGCTAACCATTCAAGATAGGTTTCCACTTCTAGAAATCCCACTTCAAACTGCTTCTTAACCTCTTCTTGAATTTTCAAAGACCACTTTGGAAGGAGCTTCCTGAGCTTTTTCTTTATTGGCTTCGCATCGGGATATATGGGAATCTTATGTACCTCCAAGTCTGTGTCCAATCTTGGCATATCTTTATAGGACCATGTAAACACATCCCTAAATTCTTTCAACAATTCTATCATGTCAAGTCTCTGCTTTGGGATTAAATGACTCCCAATTTTCACCATCTTTGGATCATCATTAGTTCTAAGATTAACTTCTTTTGAGTTAGCTTTTGGTCTTCTTTCCTTTTGTCATTCAATCTGATCAAGGATATTTTGGGGGATCTCCTTCTTAGGAGGTTCCTCCTCTATCCCCATGAGAGCAAAGTCTAACACAATGTTGAATTCATAAGCTTGTGAGATGGGTTTGGGTTCCTATAAGATCTAAAGGAGGAATAAACATAGGAATTGGAACTGGACAAAAAGGAGATTTTTCAAAAAAAAGCGGCTAGGCCCAGGTTGTGAACCAAGGCTGCCTACATACCCTTTTAAGGGGATCAAGCCATTCGTAGTTCTAATAGAAGGATTTTCATTTCATTTGGATTAACAAAGTATAAAAAATGCCTACCACCAAGGCCCAGGGCATGTGACCGATAGGTGTTGGCAACTTAAGTATGCAGTTCAGAGGTTGATTGATAACAGACACATCACCTTTCAAGCAAGGTAACCAAAGCATAAACCAATGGGGATCACTAGAAATCCCAGGCCACCACACGAAGCAGGACCAAACAATAGCATTCATGTATTGCCCTGCATTCACCCACCTATAGTACTAGTGCCATGCATTCACCCACCTTTTAACATCATTTGCACTATCAGACCTTCCTTCTGCATCCTAGTCCCTTCTACACAGTCTACCAATACCCCTTTCACCCCTTCCACTGTATCTAGTGGCAACCTCCCGCAAAAACCCTTTGTTATTCCCTACCCAAAACTCTGTAGAGAAAATTCATCCAAAGTCCCTTGGAACTTTTACATCGAGCCAATGGTGGCGCATGTTGGTCAAACTGACCCAGAACGCGAAGCCTTATTAAGATTTGGAAGATTTTTGCCCCCAAGACAAGTGACTGGGGTAGTGGATAAAGGAAAGGCCAAGATAGGGTAAGAAATGGATGAAGAGAGAAAAAATAAGGAGAATGATGATTTCCTAAGAGCCATTGAAAAGTCCCAATACAACGTAGTGGATCAGCTAGCAAAAGTATCGCCACAGATTTCAATACTTAGGTTGTTATTATCCTCGGAGCATCACAAGAATCAGGTTTTAGAAGTTTTCAAAAGGACTCTTGTCCTCCCAAGTATAGAACTAGAAAGGCAGCATAGATGGTCGACATGATTTTGGATCCTCAAGTCCTAATCTTTTTAGATGATGAGATCTCAATAGATGGTGTTACTCATAACCTTCCATTGTATATCATAGTGACTTGTAGAGGAATGAGGATCCCAACTGCCTTGGTGGATAATGGGTCCGGTTCAAATGTTTGCACTCTTGGAACACTACAAGAACTTTGAATGGGTATATATAATGTGAAGAAGAGACCCATTGCGGTAAGGGCCTTTAACAATTCAGTTAGGCCAATTTTGGGAGATGTAACAATTAATGTGACTATTGGAAAGGTTACTTATCAGATTCAATTCCAAGTTCAAGACATTCAAGCATACTTTACCCTATTACTAGGGAGACCTTGGCTTCATTTTGCTGGAGTCGTGCCATCTTCCCTCCACCAGAGACTAAAGTTAGTCCATGATAATGAACTCATTAAAATCCTGGGGGATAGTCAGATTGCACCAACTATAGAATCATCAGTTCAACACTAGGAGGAAGGTCTAGGTTTCTTCTTTTACCAGTTTGAAGAAGTGAATTCCATCGAGAAGGTTCAAGAGGCAAAGAAAGTTCAAGGGAGGATATCACCCCCTCTCTGAATGATGGCTCATATGAAGTTCAACCCTAGCAAAGGGTTAGGTATTAAGCAACAAGGGATATTGAACCCTGTTAAGGCTAAGGGATCTCTCCCTCGATTTGGAGTGGGCTATAAACCTGATGAACTTGACCTATTTGGCCCACGAGGTGGGAAGAAAAAGGTGTACCTCTTTCAACACCACTGCATTTTGTCAAAACCAGTAACCCAACAACCATGCTTGAACCAACACCAACCCCTCAAGACAGCCCTAAAACCCCCCTTGACATCCCAGACATTTCACTGCTTTTTCTTGAAGACCAAGAAGATCGGAAGGACATTAGCTCATCATCAAGGGACCAGGAGGAAAAGGAGATTGAGGTGATCTACAAGCCTTTTTGTCCCACCGATTGGGGCAAGGTGGAAATCCCTATCAGACCAGAGGTAATTGACGAGCTCGAGGATCGTGACATTTAGGAATCCTTGGATGGAGATGTATGTGCGGTAGGAGGTGAATTCATGGAAAACCCTACCCAGTCAATTGTCCCTTTACAAGAGCCTATTCATAATTGGATGTCTTCTCCAACTACCTGGGGAGTGGGTGGCTGGTATGGTCGTAGAGCTGGCACTGGGAAAAATGGTTGGGGTGTTCTAGACACTGGCAGTGATGGTGTAGGAAAGTAAAAGGGTGGTCGAGGGTTGCTAGAGTAAGTGACTGCACTAACTCCCCTAATTGAGGGATTGATTCTTCCTTGCATTATGGCCTCCTCAATCCTAGTGGCCCCCTTAAGAACCTCATTAAAATGCTTAAGAGGCTGGGCAATCAACATTGAATAATATGGCTTGCCTAGTGTTTTTATGAACACCCTTACCATTTCTTCCTTAGGCATCAGATACCTTAGTTTTGATGTCATTTTCCTCCACTGATACATGTACTCAAGAAAATTTTCTCCTTCCTTTAGTGACATGGCTTTTAAGTCATCTTGATCGGGAATTAGTTCCATATTAAAGGAGTAATGATCCAAAAAGGCTTTAGAAACTTGCTTCCAAGACTTCTTCTTTGCAAGATCCAACATGGCGAAATAGGTTTGTGGATCTCCTGTCAAACTTTTTTGGAACACCTGGATAAGGAGCCTCTCGTCTGACCCATATTGGAATATATCTCCACAGAAGATCCTAAGGTGGTTTTGAGGGTAACCTTTACCATCATACTTTTCCAATTCAGGCAATTTAAATTTTTCTGGGAGTACTGCATCAGGGTATAAGCATAATTCTTTAAAGTCCGTATTTCCTGGGTTATGAACCCCGTTCATTTTCTAGATTTCTTCCTTCATTTTCTCCATTTCTTCCCTCATAGGATCGCTCGTGAGTGAGGTTGGCTTGATTGCAAGGATAGACTGGGAGGCACAAGGGTCTTCTTCTTCAAAGTCATCTATTTGGTTTACTATTGGTGTTGTAGGTTGCTTGGTGAAGACAGTAGGTTGTGGCCTTGGGGTCGGCGATGCGGTACCTGCAGTAAATACGAATGGGGTAGGAATCCCAGTAGTGGTAGGGATGGTGAAGGTTAGAGCTTGGGTGGTGATTTGGGGGTTGGTAGCATTTCTTTCTGAGAGTGAATCCACCCAAGTAGACATTTCTAAAATCTTTTCTTGAAGACGAAGAAATTCATTGTATGAAACAGTAGTGGGTGTAGCGATCTCCACATTGGTCGTGTCCTACTGCCTTGAGCACTCTGAGGTCATGCCTTTCATTGCCATGGTGCGGGCAAAGGACCGGGTCACAATCTATTGGTCCTCGTGTTGGCCTAGAGTAGGTAAAAAATTATTCATTGATTGAATGAGAGAAGACAAAGAAGTCGATTTTCAACATTTGATTTTTATTTTTATTTTTTATGATTTTGATTCTATTTGATGAGTTGATTTAATGAATTTTATAAACTTAATTTTGATTTTGATATTTGGTGAATTTATTTGAAGAATTTGACATTTGATGTGTTGATTTGATTAATTTGATAATTTTTCCTTCATTAATTCAGATTTTTTATGTTTGATGAGTTGACAACTTAGCATTGATTTTGATGCTTTGATTTTGTTTTTTGTATTTGATGAGTTGATTTGTAAAATTTGATATTTGATGAGTTTATTCGATGAATTTGATAATCTTGGCTTGATGTTTGGTGACTTTTGATTTTGCCGATTTGATAAATTTGATACTTTTGGTGATTTTGATTTATGGTAATTGAAGATGCTTGAGATGGGGGAGCCGCTTGGGGATTCTCGAGGTGCTCCTTTTGCTTCGGTGGTTGCTTCATCTGCAAATCCCTTTCGTATTGTTCTTGATCCACTGGCGGTGGATATCCCTTTGAAGGTGCCTTCGATCAAGTGGGGGAGAACCTGTTATTCTATTCTCAAAGGAAGATATTGAGAAATCTCTCCCCCCTCTACAATTCGCAATGGTTGGAAAATGTTCTTATGGTCGACCTTCCCTTGCTGAAATCAGGAAATTTATGGTAGGTATTTTCAAACTTCAAAGAGCTCTTGTCGTCACTACCCTGGATCTTAGACATGTGCTTCTCAAGTTTGAAAGCGAAGAGGAATACCTTAGGGTTTGCCTGCGAGAGGTGGTTTTTGTCAAGGACTACCTGCTCAGATTCTTGAAATGGACACCTGGTTTGGAGTTAGGGTGGGAACCTTCGGTGGTGCCAATCAATCTGAATAATGACAGGTATTTGCGCTCAATCGCATAGGTATTAGGAAGAGTCCCAAAAGTGGATCCAACAACTGCTCGCTTGACTAGAACTATGGAGGCTAGTGTTTGTGTGAAAGTAGATCTATTGAAAGAAAACCCTAGTCATGTTTGGGTTGGGCTTGACAAAGAGGGTTTCTGGCAGAGAATAATCTATGAGAACCTTCCCAAATATTGCACATTTTGCTTTAAACATGGTCACAACGAGGGGGATTGCAAACTCAAACTGAAGAGATCTTCAATAATAGAGGGAGAAGTCACCAAGACCAATGCCACTTCAGCTTCAAATCTAGCAGAACATGAACAAGCTCCCAAAGAAAAAAAGATTGTGAAGCAGGTTTACCAGGATGTCCTTAGAGCTCCTATGGGTATTGCAGAAAGGGAAGTGACAGAAACCCTAATTACGGAGGAGGTCCAGGTTCAACGAATTGAGTTTTCTGAGCAGATGGTGATTCCTGTTGAATGGGTTCGAAAGATGATATTGGTGTGAAGCTTGTTCAACCATACCTTCTGGAGACGACTCCACTCTCTTCTAGGAAGGCTGATAGGCTCTAGAGTTTAGAGGATTTGTGAAATTCCAAACTAGAAGTGGATGAAAGATTGACTCGCTGGGAACACAACAATGTCAACAAATCTGATGCTGAGTTACTCGACAAAATTATTGAAAGAATGGAAGGTCCTTCTTGCGTTCTTTCTGAGGATGAAGCTGGGTTAGAGGTGGAGGCGAACTGGACACAGGTGGTTCGCAAGAAAAGGCCTCGAAATAAATATGTGTAGAGTGAGAACAAACCAATCACCAGATCACATACATGCCAAGGTAAGCCTACAACTAGCTGTACCCAATGAATGGTCTTTTCTGGAATATCCGAGGGATTGCGAATGATCCCTCTATTACTCGATTAAAAAAACTCTGCAGGTTACATAAGTTAGGTGTGGTAGCAGTGGCTGAACCCATGATTGGAGATGGTAGACTTTCCTTGATTTCTAGGAGATTTAACTTGACTGGCTTGATGGTTAATATTAGTAGAAAAATTGTTTTATTTTGGAATAGTTTTTTCTCTATACAATTGATAGAGGACTGCAATCAAATTTTGACTATGAAAATTACTACCTCTGCCAATGAGACCTTTATTCTCTTTGTGGTTTATGCCAAACGTGACCGACTGGAAAGAACAATTCTCTGGGATAGAATTCAAAATTTAGCTTCTAGAATCTCGGACCCTTGGTTGTTAGCTAGTGATTTTAATGTGATTGCATGCAGAGAGGAAAAGGTGGGAGGGAGAAGTCCTGATGTCTCCGCATTGGAGGATTTTGTTGATATGATAAATGTAGCAAGTTTGGTAGATTTGGGTTACTCTGGAAGCAAATTCACTTGGTGCAATAATAGAGAAGGTTTAGACTGTGTTTGGGCTCGATTTGATCGAGTTCTGGTTAATTCTAGTTGGGCTCAATCTTTCCCCTTGAATCCGGTAAGCCATCTTAATCATACCTGTTCAGATCATTGCCCCTTGGTTTTTTCTAGTGAGGAGGAATGGCAGACGGGTCCCAAGCCATTCAAATTACAGAAGATGTGGCTTTCTCACCACACTTTTCACAGTGTAGTTAAGGATTGTTGGAATGAGGATGTGCATGTGAATCCATTGATGAGTTTATTTATCAAATTACATAAATTAAGGAAAAAGCTCAAACAATGGAATTCAAAGATTTTTGGGAATATTCATCAAGTAGTGAAAGAGGCAAAAGACAGAGTTCAAGGTGCAGAAATGAACCATCTACAAGTGCTTAGAGAGGAATGGAAGAAGCTCCATGAAATTCACAGATTGGAGGAAATTTTCTGGAAACAAAAATCTAGAATCAATTGGTTGAAAGAGGGTGATAGAAACTCAAAACTTTTTCATCTCTCTATTAAACTGAGTAGAGTGAGAAGTAGAATTTGTAAAATCAAAGATTCTACTGGAAAATGGATTACAGATCTAGAGGAAATGAAACGGGGTGCAGTGAAATACTTTTGTAGTGTTTTATTAGAGGAAGGGGCAGATTGCGATGATGATTTGTTGGAGGTCATTCTGTGTGTGGTAAATCAGGAAGACAATGATTTGTTATTGGTTGTTCCTTCTAAGATTGAGATACATGAGGTGGTTCACGCCCTGGACAGAGAGAATGCTCCAGGTCCGAATGGTTTTATGAGACATTTTTTTTGTTTCGTGTTGGGATATTGTTGGAGCTGATGTGGTAGGGGCTGTCCAATATTTTTTTAGTGGTGGCCATTTTCTGGTGAGTTACACTTCCTCCTTTATAACTCTCATTCCTAAATGTAAAGTTCTTGAAATTTTTATAGATTTTTGTCTCATTAGCTTAGGTAAATTTTTCTACAAAATTATTGCAAATGTTGTTACTAAGAGACTTGCAAGCATTTTACCTAAGCTGATTTCACAAGAGCAGGGTGCTTTCATACAGGGACAAAATATCATGGACAATGTGGCTCTGGTGCGGGAAAGGGTTAATGATATCGAAAGAAATGTGGTGGGTGGGGGGGTATATTATACTTAACTGGATATGGCAAAAGCTTATGATCATCTGAATTGGGCTTTTCTCTTTGTTGTCTTAAGAAAGTTCAGTTTCAGTGAGGCTTGGATTAAGTTGGTTAGAACTGGTTGATAACTGCTGGTTTTCAGTTCTGTGGAATGGAGGAATTGCAGGATATTTTCAGTTCACCAGAGGTTTGTGACAAGGGGACCCTCTATCTCCTTACCTATTTATCATTGCAGAGGAAGTCCTAAGCAGGAACTTATCTAAGTTGGGTGAGGAGCACCCCACAGGTGTTTATGTGACTCACATGGGTTGTCCGGTTGTCACTCATAGTTTCTATGCTGATGACACTATTATCTTCACTAGGGGGTCCAAGCAAGTGTTAAACAAAGTCATGGAAGTAATCCAGAGGTACGAGAAGTATTCGGGTCAACTTGTTAATAAGGCAAAGAGTTGTTTTTTCATTGCAGAAAAGCATCATACAACAAAATACAGGTTATCACATCAGCCATAGGTTATATGCATAAGAAACTTCCTTTCACTTATCTTAGTATTCCAATTGGTAAGGGTCGTGTGAAAGCAGAAGCATTTGATGGGGTAGTGTAGAAAGTGGCGGTCAAAATTTTGGGCTGGAAAGGGAATGTGATTTCAGCTGGAGGTAAGCTGGTTTTAATTAGACATATTCTGAATAGTATTCCTATATATTTGATGTTGGCAGTTGCAACTCCAAAGAAGATTATAAGGCACTTGGAATAGTTGATGACAAGCTTTCTCTGGTCTAATTCGGATTCAACTAACCATCACCATTGGGTTGCTTGGAGAAAAATCGTGAAACCTCTTTCTGAAGGTGGCATCCAAATTAAAAGTTTATATGATGTGCATAAAGCTCTTCGGCTGAAAGCGCTATGGCGGGTGCTCTTTCAAAACTCTTTATAGGCTGATTTCTTTAGAGCCAAGGTTTTGAAACATAGTCACTTCTATACAGCCATCCCTCCTTGCTACACTTCTCGTACTTGGAGAGTTAACATGTATTTAAGAGGAGATTTAGTCCGCCTCTTGAGGTGGATGGTGGGAAGGGGAGAAATCAGCTTTTGGTGTGATAAATGGACTCTGGATGGCCCCTTGATTGATGAAGAAGGGTTTGGTGCCTAGATTAGGTCAGTGGTTTTCCTGATGATGAGGTCCTCAACAGTATTCAGGTCTCCGGTTTGAGACTCTCTAACAGCCATGATAAAATAGTTTGGCCCCCTGAGGCAAAGGGGTAATTTTCTATAAAATCGGCTTGGTCATTTTATAGGATTAAGCACAGGAGGGCGCCTCTTCTCTGCTAAACCCAGAAGGGCGCCCCTCCTACTGTATTAGCATACTCCCCTCCCCTTAGTAAACCCAAGGGTGTCTCTCCACTCATTCCTTTCATCTCTAACAAACCCTAGCCGCCCCTAACAGCTAAATCTTCACCTTCCATCCCTTCCTAACATATAATCTCCACCCTCCATTCTAGGGAGCCCTCTCTTTAGCATTCTAACCCTAGGGCGCCACCTAACTTCTAATCCCTACCATTCAGCCTTTATCCACTAGATCTCAGCCCTCTATTTCACTCTCTATCTCAACCATTCACTCTAGGGCGCCACCCACTCCTTTAATCTCCACCTTTCAGCCCTAGGCGCCTAAATATTCACCATCCAATCTTAGGAGCCCAAATCTCAGCAATACATAATATTGAACACCCTCTCCTTCTCTTCTTACCCTTAGGATCACCTTAGAATAATCCTAATCCTCCATTCTCAACCCTAGGGCACCCATATTTCTGCAAAAACCCAGTTGTCGCCCCCCATTTTCTCTCTAATCCTAGTTTTATCCACACTTCTCTATAAAAAGGATCCCAAGGGCCCTGTAGAAGGGGTTGGTCAATTCACCTAGTTCACAAGGGTAAGGTTTCTTGAGGAGTTCAAGGGTTGTAGAAGCGAAGGACTGATAACCTTGCATTTTGATGCCTTAAGGGCATTAATCCAGGGGTATTTTTGGCCTAAAAAAGGTCAAAATGTGTCATTTTCCCAATTAAAATCAATTATGTGACCTCTGAGGGTCTCTATGCAAATTATATAGAAAACTGGAAAGTTTTCATGGATGAAAAGTAGTTTTTGGGAAGCTGGTGTGAAGTCCAGCTGAGAGAGGGGTGTTTTTGTAAAGAATTGAGAACAGGAGGGCGCCTCCTATTTGCTAAACTCAGTTGGTGCCCATCCTATTGTATTACCATGCTCCCCTCTCCTTAGCAAACCCTAGGGAGCCTTTTTAACCTAATCTTCACTCTTAGCAAACCCTAGCTGCCCCTAGGTGTTTAAGCTCCACCCTCCGCCTCTTTTAATCTCAACCACTCATTTTAGGGCTCTCCTTTATAGCTTTTAAACCCTTGGGCGCCACCTATTCTGCTAATCCTCACCATTTAGCTCCCCTACTATTAAATCTCAGCCACTCCCTCCATCTTATATCCCAACCATTCAATCTAGGGCGCCACCTGTTCTTTTAATCCTAACCCTTCAACCCTAGATGTTCTAATCTACACCCTCCATTTCTAGGCACCCAAATCTCAGCCCTACATAATATTGGGTGCCCTCTCCTTTTATTTTCAGCCACAGGATCACCCCAAAACCATCTTAGCCATCCATTAGAAACCCTAGGGAATCCCTTACTTTTCTAAAACCTAGTTGCCACCCCCATCTTTCTCCGTATTTCTAGTTGTGTCCACCCTTCTCTATAAAAAGGGTCCCAGGGACCCTGTAGAAGGGGTTGGTCAATTCACCAGGTAAGAAGGAAGGCTGATCTTGAGAAGTTCAAGGGTAGAGGAAGAGGAGGACGCCCAAGAAAGATGAGGGGTTTCTACTTGCAGTTTGCCAACACCACTACTGCCACCTCTGGATTTGAATCCCAACCATATTTTCTTCAGTTTTAGAATTACTTTCTGTTCTTTAATTTCTAGTTTAATTTTTCCTTCCTGCAAATTTATTTTTATTAGATTTAATTTGTGTTTTATTTTTTTTTCTGCAGATCTGAAATTTGGCCAGGTAAGGCGAAAGGCCGAGCTCAAGAAGTTCGAGGGTGGAAGGAGAGATCTGGAAACTGCTACCTCCGATCGGATTCTCAGACATTTTTATTTTGTTTCTTTTATTTAGTTTTTTATGTTATTTATTTATTTTTATGCACTTGTTATTCTCAGTACTGTTCGAATTTGGTTTTAATGAATTTCATTTTTTTAATTATTTACCTTTTTATTTCTGCAACTCCCACTTGTGTTCTCTTCTCCCGGATCTAAGTACATGATTATTTTACCCTCGCTTCCTTGTGGATACGACCCGTTCTCATCACTTTACTGCGTTAGTAGTTGTTTGAGAATTGGAAAAATTTTATAAATGTCTTAACTAGTGTTCCAAAGTGTTTAACGACACGCTTCCAGACACACCAAGGACGCCTAGATCTTGTTAGGAGGGTTCGTGCAAGTAGTACGACCAATTTGCAACTACCGCCACTAGATTTGATCAGCCATCCTTTTCATTTTCTTTTATGTTATTTTTATTCCAACAATCTTTTATATTTAATTTCTATTCATTTGTGTGTTTTGCATATTTGAATTCGTCCGGATCAAGGCTAAGGTGTCTCGAGGGGTTCGAGGGCTGAACGGAGGGAGAAAGCTTGTATTTCATCTTCCCAGATAGCTACCGCCACTAGATTGAAATTTTGGATTACTTTTATTTGTTTCTTTTGTTGATTTCAATGTTCTTTAATTTTTGAACATTAATTATTGTCTTGTTTAATTCCAAACCTTTAATTTCAACATTAACAAATTTTATTTTCTTATTTTCTATAAATCCTAGATCCATTTTCCTTTTATTTGTCCAGAACAAATAAATAATAATTTTTATTCTTGCTTCCTTGTGGGTTCGACCCCTTCCTCACCACGAACTACGTTGTTTAAGGTTACGTGAGGATTGGGAAAGTTTATAAATTATTAAACTGGAGTTTCTAAGTGGTTAATGACACGGTTCCGGCTACACCAAGTTTTTGGCGCCGTTGCTAGGGAAGCAACGGAGAAAAAATTTTTATTTTCTTTGTTCGGATCTGTTTCATTATTTTTTTTTTTATTTTCATTTGATTACTTGATCTATAATCTCATTTTAATTCTTGTTTCTCTTTGATTTTGTAGGATGTAATAACAAAAGGTAGGGATTGCGATTCAGGTCTAGTGGTTCCAATTTATTCTTGTTTTTTTTGTTTTTATTTTCGAATTCTTTTTGGTAAAATAGGGTTTTCGAATTCTTAGCTAATTATTTTTTTTGATGGATCCAATTTATTTATTTTTTAGTATTATTTTTTTTGTTTTGTTCTTAGATCTATTTTTCTTTGTTTTAACTTCTTGAGCAAAATAGATTTCTGTTTAGAATTGCTAGGTTCTATTTTTTATTTTCAGATTAGAAACTCACTTCATTTTTTTTTTATTTATTGTTGCATATTCTTTTGTTTTTGTTATTTTTTGTTTAATCCTTAGAGTAGTGATTTCCCTTGTTAGTATTTATTTTTGTAGTTGTTAATTTTTTTTAGCATAATTAATCCTTTTATTTTCTGTTTACTATAATTATTTATTGCTTTACTTAATTGCCCCTTTAAATTAATTAGTTATTTATTTGAATAATTAATTGTTAATAGGAAATTATTCAAAATTTTGAATTTGAGTTTAAATTACAAATTTTAATTTTAATTTGAATTTGAATTTGAATTTGAAATTAAATTTCAAAATTTAAATGTCAAATTTTGAATTAAAAAAATAAAAAAAATTAAATAATATTTTAAAATTTTTGCATTTGCATTCCAACATTTTGGGTTTGATATGTTCTAGAGCATGCATCATATAGGATTAATTAACTGTTGAGATTATTTTGTTAGTTGTTAATGTGTTAGGGTTTTTCATTTTTATTTATTCCTTTTGCTGAGTTAGTTTGTTATTTTATTTTATGTTAAATTGCTGAATTGCATATTAGAAATAATTGTTCATGCATTGTAATTAGTTGCATTTATTCTGTTTATTGTGTTTTTCTGTTAATCCATTTAAGGGCAATCCAACTTAAATATGATAAGGTGGGGATTTCATCACCCTTCCTTGGCCCAAAAATCACCACCCTTCATGTGCGGTTCACCCTAAACCCTAATTTAAAATTTGGATAGCAAGATCCTTTAGGGAGCCTCACATTTGGTTTGAAAGTGTGCTGAATTTTAGGGAAGCTTGTAATTACTTTCCATAATCGGCAGTTGGTGTCTAAGGAAAGAGGTTAAATGGCTAAGCCTAAACAGGTTTTGTGGTTACTTAATTAGGTCCTTGCGAGAGCAAGGGGAGCCTTCCACATCCCCACCTCTTACCTGGCTAACCAAAGGAAGTTGTGTAATTCCATGTGAACTTAAGAGGATTCACATTGGTTGAACCATTAGTTTAGGAAACCTTAGTTTAGCCCTAGGTTGTGTTTTTGAATTGCTTGCATTTTTTTAAAAAAAAATTAAAAATTTCAGATTTGAATTCAAATTTCAGGAATACAAATTTCAAAATCTAAATTTGAATTTAAATTTCAAAATTTTAAATTTTGAATTTTTAAAAAAAAAATCAATTTAAAAACAAAATGAATCCAATGACCGGAGTTTGTGGAATGATAAACCACTTCCAACCTAAGCCATAGATAGATTGGAACCATGTGTCTTAACAACTAGATAAGATTAATGGGATGGCCCAAAGACTTGATCAAGTCCTTGCATTTTGTCAACAAATTGGCCCATACCCAACCTTGTCATCCTGTTCAACATGTTCCATATGTGCAAGCCCGACCCATCATGTTAGCTAGTGTCCTGCAGCGGGCCCATGTCAACCAGTCATTCTAGAGCATGTACATGCAATTAACGGACTTTTCCAACCCAATGTTAACCCATCCTTTAGTCCATATAACCCTGGGTGGGAAAATCAACCCAATTTCACTTACTAGGTCCAAGCCCAACAAACCACCTTACCAGATGTGCACTTTCAATGGTCTTAAGCCCAGACTCATTGTGAGTACAATGATTACCCTGGAACTCAACCGGCTCTGCCATATCAAACCTCCCCTCATCTTTATCAAACCAATTCACTTGATGATAGGTTTCTACAGCTCCAACAACTGATCTTAGCTTAGCAACAGTCAATTCTAAGATTAGAGAGCCAAGTAATTCAGCTCATGGAAGCTAACTTGCAGTGGAAGAATGATTCAATTCTTAGTTAGCTGATTGTAGACCCCAGAAACGAATCCCTAGCTCTTCCCCAATACCAAGATATTACAACCTCTAATGTCCCATACTTAGAAAATGCTAAAGAAATCTCAACTTTTCAAAGGGAGGGAAAGTTCGAAGACCTGTGTGAGTCCCGAAGTCCTTCTGCCTACCTAGAACAAGAATGTTATACAATGAATGTAAATAGAAACCCTAGAGAAACTGGTCCGGTCACAGCGGATGACCTGGCGAAGGAAGCTAATGTTTTAACAAAGTCTCCACACCCATTACGGTCTTGGCCCACTATTGAACCTCTCCCTAAGCTAAAGAGTGAACCATCCATGCCTTCTCTTGAATCTCCTCTACAACTAGAATTAAAAGCCTTATCGGACTCCCTTAAGTAAGTGTTTCTAGGACCCAACCAAACACTACCAGTAATTATAGCAGCCGATTTAACCCCTATAAAAGAAGAGAAACTGATTGATACCTTGAAAGAGTATAGGGGTGCCATTGGTTGGTCGGTGGCTGACTTGAAAGGGATTAGTCCATCCATTTGTATGCACTATATTTATATGGAGGAAGGTGCCAAACCAAGTAGGGAAATGCAAAAGGGGTTGAATCCAAATATGAGAGAAGTGGTCAAGCAAGAAGTAGTCAAGTGGTTGGATGTGGGTATTATCTACCCAATTTCAGATAGTAGTTGGGTAAGTCCTATGCAAGTGGTGCCTAAGAAGGGTGGACTCACAGTGGTCACCAGTGATCAAGGTGAAGTGATCCCCACCCAACTTACCACGGGATGGTGAGTATGCATTGACTTCAAGAAACTCAATGTCATCACAAAAAAGGACCACTTCCCTCTACCCTTCTTAGATGGGTATTCTGGGTATAACCAAGTAGCCATTTACCCTGAAGACCAAGAGAAACTACTTTCACCTGTCCATATGGCACAATTGCTTTTCGAAGAATGTTGTTTGGATTATGTAATGCACCAGCAACCTTTCAGAGGTGTATGATGGAAATTTTCTTGGAAATGGTAGGTGACTTTCTGGAAATATTTATAGATGATTTATCTATCTTCGGGGATTCCTTTGAAACTTGTCTCGAACACTTACAAAAAGTTCTTCAATGATACGTTGAGACAAACTTGGTACTCAGTTTGGAGAAGAGTCACTTCATGGTCCAAGAGGGTATTGTCTTAGGCCACATATTTTCCAAACAAGGGATCGAGGTAGATAAGGAAAAAGTTGACCTAATTTCTAAACTCCCACCTCCTGCCTCTGTCAAACAAATTCTCTCATTTCTCGGACATGCTGGTTTCTATCGTAGGTTCATTAAGGACTTTCTCCAAAATCTCTAAGCCTCTATGCAATCTTTTGGCGAAGGATGTCCCATTTAATTTTGACGAGGCTTGTCTTAAGGCTTCCGATTATCTGAAAGAGGCATTCACCAAAGCCCCAATCCTTTAAACCTCCCAACTGGTCATTGCCCTTTGAAATAATGTGTGATGCCTCTGACTACGCCATCGGAGAAGTTTTGGGACAAAGGGTGAACAAATGTCCTGTGGTAGTATATTATGCTAGCCACACCCTATCTGAGGCTCAGTTGAATTACACCACTACCGAGAAAGAACTGTTAGCTGTAATATTTGCTCTAGAAAAGCTTTGTTCGTACCTATTGGGCACAAAAGTGGGTGTCTACTCTGATCACTCGGCCTTAAGACATTTGTTGTCTAAGAAAGAGGCCAAAGCTAGGTTCATCAGATGGCTCCTTCTTTTGCAAGAATTTTCCCTTGAGATTCAAGATCAAAAGGGCTCTAAAAATGTAGTAGTTGATCATCTGTTTGGAATTCGAATTGAAAAGAGTGAACCTGTGCATGACTACTCTTTTCCAGATGAACACCTCTTGGTGGTTTCCCATAGTACACCCCCGTGGTTTGCTCATATTGTCAACTATTTAGCGGTGGGTCAAATTCCTGAGAGGTGGTCCAAGAATGAGAATGATAGATTCTTCTCACAACTCAAATATTATTTCTGGGAAGACCCTGAGCTATTCCGGATCTGTTCGGATCAAGTAACTTGAAGATGCGTCCCTGAGTCTAAATACCAAAGTATCCTTAATTTTTGTCACTCTTGCTTGTGGGGGACACTTTTCGGGGAAGAAAATGGTGGCCAAAGTACTGCAAAGTGGCTTTTATTGGCCAAGTTTATTTAAGGATGCCCATGCTTTTAGTAAAAATTACCTAAGATGCTAAGCTGTCGGGAATATGTCCCGTAGAGACATGATGCCACTTAATCATATTCTAACTATAGAAATCTTCGATGTTTGGGGTATTGATTTCATGGGACCATTTCTGTCATCATCCGGTTAAGAATACATCATGGTGGCCGTTGATTATGTGTCGAAATGGATTAAGGCGGTAGCAACCCAAACCAATGACCATAAAGTTATAATAAAATTTGTTCAAAAGAACATTTTCTCTAAGTTTGGGTGTCCACGAGCAATCATTAGTGATGGGGGGTCACATTTCACTAAGGCACAACTCTGTGCTTTGCACTGCATCACTCATAAGATAGCAACCCCCTACCATCCCCAAACGAATGGTCAAGTGGAAGTTTCCAATTGGGAAATTAAGAGTATTCTACAAAAATCCGTTAGGCCAGATTGAAAAGATTGGCCCGACAGATTGGATGATGCACTTTGGGCATATCGAACGACGTATAAAACTTCCATTGGAATGTCTCCTTATTGGCTAATCTTCGGCAAAGCTTTTCATCTTCCTGTAGAATTAGAGCATTAGGTTTATTGGGCCATCAAAAAGTTTAACTTTGATCTAACCCAAGTTGGATCCCACTGGGCTCTGCAATTTAGCAAACTGGAAGAACTTCACAATGAAGCTTATGAAAGCTCTCGCATTTATAAAGCCAAAATGAAAGCGTTCCTTGGTAAAAACATTTCAAGAAAAACATTTGAACCTGTTCAAAAAGTTTGGCTCTTTAATTCTAAGTTGCGGTTGTTTCCAACTAAATTAAAGTCCAGATGGGATGGGCCGTTTGTTGTTGATAAAGTGTTTGAGCATGGTGCGGTTAGAATAGTTGATCCCAAGAATGGAACCATATTCAAGGTCAATGGTCAAAGTTTTAAACCATACATAGAAGGAGTATCTGAAAGTAGAGGAGTTGAGAACTTTAGTCTGAGTGATCCAGTTGCGTTTGGCTGAAGACGGTAAACTTAGTGCTGGTTGGGAGGCAACCGAACATTGTTTTCATTTGCTTTTAGGATTAGAGTTTTTGTTTCTTGATTCAAGACTAGTTGGTAGACCTTGAATCCCTTGGGAAAACCCTCTTGATTGTTCCCCTTGGCCCAAGTCCCTTTGGATCAATCTAGTAATGCCATTGGGGATAATGGCACTTAAGTTGGGGGGTGAGGAAAGAGAGAGAGAAAAATTGAAAAATTGAAAAAAAAAATTGAAGCTAAGCCTTTAGAAATGCAGAACTAAAAATTCCATTGAAAAATTTAAAAATTCTTTCCATTAAATGAGATTCCTAAACATAAAAAGTTGAGGAAACTGATAGAAGAATACTAAATTTTGTAGAAATTGGTAACAAGTGATAGGATTCAAAATTGATTTTATTTGAACATTTTCGAAACCGTTTAGAAATTGGAAAATACTCCAAGTTTGCCCTTGTAAAGATAAGAAGAGAAAGATTAAGAAATTAGACAAAAAATTCTTCAAATTGTTAGAGATAGTGAACTACCCTGAATAGTATTTAAAAAAAAAAAGAGAATAAAAGGTCAATGGACACCTTAGACTTAGTAACCGGGTCTCTTCGCCTAAGTTAAGTGTCAAGATTCGCATCAAACGGGAAAGGAAATGCCAAAGACAATCACCTAACACTTAGTAACCGGGCCTCTTCACCTAAGGCAAGTGTCGAGATTCGCGTCAAACAGTGGAAGGTATAGATAAAAATAAGTGCACATATCATGTTTAGGGGTAGAAATCCACTGTTAGAAATGATAAGAAGAATACCTGGCTAATTTTAAAAATCAATCTCAGCTTATCGAGACAATCTGCAAATGGAAGGGTATATAAGATTTTTAAGCCAAGTTTCTATAATGTTCAAAGCAAGACAGTTTTACCCCTAAATCCCAATACCGATCTATACGAAGTTTGAGAATTCTGAAATTAGGATGCTTGGCTAATTTTGTCATAGATGATCTTACAATGGAAGGATCTCTATACTCAGTGTAATTTTAAGGCTGCATTGTTAAGGGACTAGCAATGGTTAAGTTGGGGGGTGTGATAACTCTGTAGTTTGATGCCTTAAGGGCATCATTTCAGGGGTATTTTGGGCTTTAGAATAGTCAAAATGTCCCCTTTTCCCTATTAAATTCAATATTGTGACATCTAAAGGTCTCTGTGCAAATCTTGGGGAAAACTAGGGAAGTTTCAGTGCTGAAATGTACTTTTTGGAAAGCTGGTGTGAATTCCAACGGAGAGAGGGGCTGTTTTTTTGAAAAACTGAGCACAAAAGGGCACCTCCTGTCTACTAAACCCAGAATGGCACCCCTCCTACAGTATCAACATACTCCCCTTTCCTTAGTAAACCCTAGGGTGCCCCTCCACTCATTCTTTTCATCTCTGACAAACCCTATCCACCCCTAATTTCTAAATCCTCACCTTCCATCCCTTCCTATCATCTAATCTCCACCCTCCACTCTAGGGTGCCCTCTCTTTAGCATTCTAACCCTAGGGCGCCACCTAAGTTATAATCCCCACCATTCAGCCTTCAGCCATTAGATCTCAGCCCTCTATTTCACTCTCTATCTCAGCCATTAACTCTAGGGCACCACCCACTCCTTTTAATCTCCACCTTTCATCCCTAGGCACCTAAATCTCCACAATCCAATCTTAGGGGCCCAAATCTCAGCCATATATAATATTGGGCACCCTTTCTTTCTCTTCTCAGCCTTAGGATCACCTTAGAACAATCCTAACCCTCCATTCTCAACCCTAGGGCACCCATATTTCAATGAAAACCTAGTTGCCACCCCCCTCTCTCTCTAATCTCAGTTTTCTCCACCCTTCTCTATAAAAAGGACCCCAAGGGCCCTATAGAAGGGGTTGGTCAATTCACCCAATTCACAAGGCTAAGGTTTCTTCAGGAGTTCAAGGGTTATAGAAGGGAAGGACACCAAGATCTTATTAGGAGATGTTCCTGCAAGCAGTCCAACCAATCTGCAACTACCTCCATTGGATTTGATCAGCCATCCTTTTCATTTTCTTTATTTTATTTTATGTTATTTTTATTCCAACAATCTTTTAGATTTAATTTCTATTCGTTTGTGTGTTTTTCAGATCTGAATTCGTTCGGTTCAAGGCTAAGGTGTCTCGAGGAGTTCGAGGGCTGAATGGAGAGAGAAGGCTTGTATTTCATCTTCCCAGACAGCTACCGCCACTGGATCCGAATTTTGAATCACTTTTATTGATTTCAGTGTTCTTTAATTTTTGAACATTAATTATTGTCTCATTTAATTCCAAACCTTTAATTTCAGCATTAATAAATTTTATTTTCTTATTTTCTACAAATCCTAGATCCATTTTTCTTTTATTTGTCCGGAACAAAAATTAATAATTTTTATTCTTGCTTCCTTATGGGTTTGACCCCTTCCTCACCATGTACTACGTTGTTTAAGGTTACATGAGGATTGGAAAAATTATAAATTATTAAACTAGTGTTCCGAAGTGGTTAATGACACGCTTTCGGCTACACCACTATTGTGGTAGGGATGATTTCTTGCTTTACAGTGTGGGAGATTTGGAAAAAGAGAAATTGGCGTAGAATGGAAAATAAATTCAGATGCTCCAAGTTGGTGATTTGGGTAATAGTGCGGTGGCTTCATGAGGTTTCTTCTTCTTTAACTCTAGCCCACAAGGTGAGTTTTAATCAGCAACTCTCCTTGCAGTGTTTGGGGTTGTGGATCCAACCAATTGAAGGAAGGAACACCAAAGTGGTGTATTTATTGGCGGTCCCGGAGGGTTATATGAAACTGAATGTAGATGGTGCTTCTAGAGGAAACCTGGGTCCTTGTGGTGGAGGGGGTATTATTAGAGATGGAAGTAATGGTTTTATTTGTGCTTCCTCTAACACTTATGGCACTGAAACTAGAAGAAGTGACTGATGGTTTGGAGGTACAAATGAGAAACCAAACATGTTCCAAAGTTGCTGGAAGGGGCAGCGTAGAATTGAATTTCACCTCTGGAAAGACACTGACTCTCCTGAATGTTCTCCATGTTCCTGACATTAGAAGGAACTTGGTCTCAGTAAATCTTGTCTGTAAGAGGGGATTCAAAGTTGTTTTTGAATCTGACAAACTAATCCTATCCAAGAATGGGATGTTTATTGGAAAGGGATATGGTTGTAATGGTATGTTGAAATTAAGTATTAATGAAGGAAAATGTTATGCTTATATTATAGATTATTTCTCTTTATAGCATGATAGATTAGCACACTTGAATTTTAAATCCATAAAGAACATGAGTAAACTTGGTATAATTGCTTATAGTAATGAATCAAATGAAAAATGTGAGATGTGTAAAATCTAAAATGGCCAAGAAACCTTTAGTGTTGAGAGAAATTCTCAACTTCTAGAACTAATTCATTTTGACATCTGTAAACTCAATGGTGTATTAACTAGAGGAGGTAAGAGATAGTTTATAACCTTTATAGATGATTTTTGTAGATACACCTATGTCTACCTTATGAGAACTAAAGATGAAGCCTTTGACATGTTTAAACTATACAAGACTGAAGTTGAAAATCAACTACAAAAAGAAAATTAAAATCCTTAGAAGTGATAGGGGTGTTGAATACTTTAAAAATGAGTTTAATTCTTTCTATGCATGCATGTGTGCGGTGCAATGAGGCGCACTTTGCTCACACTTTGCGTGCACCCGTGTGGCTCGCAAAGGGCGGCTTTAGTTTCGGTGCGATGCTGACCGATGATGTGATCAACAATCACAATTCGATCGGGTGTTATCAAGAGGCACAATTCATAGACTGTTAACTACCTTTTAAACAGTCACAATGTTTGAAACTGTGACTATTCAAGGTGCCTTTCTTCTATGCATGCATGTGTGCGGTGCAATGAGGCGCACTTTGCTCGCTTTGCATGCACCTGCGTGGCTCGCAAAGGGCAGCTTTAGTTTTGGTGCGATGCTGACCGATGATGTGATCAACAATCACGATTCGATCGGGTGTGATCAAGAGGCACAATTCATAGTTAACAGTCATTAACTGTTAACTACCTTTTAAACAGTCACAATGTTTGAAACTATGACTATTCAAGGTGCCTTTCTCTGATCCAACACCTTCCTTTTCATCATAACTCTTTAGAAACTATTTAAGGAGCATGAATCAGACATCTCACACACAACTTCAAAATTCACTCTCTCTCTCTCTCTCTCTCTCTCTCAACCTAGTCTACTACAGCCTTACAAAAGGTTTCTTCAAGACTCTTCAACTTTGATGGTTGCAAATTCTCGCCCAAGGCTCTATTGTATCATGGGAACGGATTTCCCTGTTACCCAACAACAAACTCAATGAAAACCGAGTAGGGGAAAATAACATTCTAAAGACAATGTCTTCAGACGCGCCTCAGAGCTTCTCCTCCAAATTTCAATGACCCCATTTTCCAAAGTGTAAGCCCTATCATTCACTTTGTCCGACAAAGGGGCTGATCCTATCACTATGATCCCCCACTCAGATGAATTTTCAGACTGCCCCAACATACCCAGGTTTTGACCCTCAATGGATCTCACTGATTGGCATATCAAAGACAAGCCAATCCGACACCTAGTGCAGTACCATAATCGAGTCTAGGGGTTATGTGTTACTTTCTAATTTTGCCCATCAATCTCCAAGGCCCAAGGCATAACTGGAAAATAGTCAGGGTTCAGTGTTTCAACCAAACACACATTGGATTTGCTTTGGGTCTAACCCTAGCAGTTGAGACAAGTTGCCCCAACTTCTTTGGCAGCACATCAATGTCAGTCTTGGCAAGATAAGCTCCCTAAAGGGGTGGGAGATCCATCATATGGATGGCTGAACCATGCAGGGTGGTTGGGCGAAATTTCAAAAATTTCTTTCTCCCATCCGGGAATCCTATTCCCTGATTTAAAAAAACAACATTTTCTCAAGGTTCGTGCTTGTAACAAACCAGACCAAATCTGAAACCAAAAATAGGGAGAGGAACACCTAATACGGAATCCATGTAAGAAGCTCCTCCAATGTAGGTGTTCATGCCCAAAGAGGGTACCGAATCCTTCCTCCACTGAAGATGACACAGCTTAGGGTGAGGTTGGATCAACAGGAGGACTCTTTTGCAAGAACCCAAATCCTTCAACTAGAATTATGTAGGGATGTGTGCACAACTTTAAGATTGTTTCTTCCACCAAGAAACAATATCAAGATCCAATCTTGATCACTCCAAGAACTGGAGATCGAACAGGGTAGGACGACAAGAGCAAAGGGAGAGAGAACTGAATGCAAAAAGCAGTAGAATTGGTAAGCCTTTTCCAGTTCACCCTCCTCTTTATATATAATCCTTAAAGAGTTAACCTCCTAATCTGATTAGGAGCTTCTTGATCCAAATCTTTATTTGGATCTGGACTCTTTAAGTGATAAGGCTTATCCCTTATCTTATCTATAGATCAGGATCAACTTCTCTTAATCCAATTAGAAGTTTCCTAATCCAAATCTTTATTTGGATCTGGACTCTTTAAGTGGATAAGAGGATAAGAGTTATCCTCTTATCCTTATGCTGATCCATACCCAGATTCACCCCCTATTTAATTAATCAAATTAAACCCAGTTCGAATTGGGCTTTAGGCCCATTAAGCTTTCAGGCTTATTTCCCTTTAAGTGTTGGCTAGCTTGGCTCTCTTTGTATGGTGTGGGACCCTATCATTGATTTCCACATAAGCCATATAGGTTCAGTCTAGCCTCTGTTACAAGGCCTGGCCAAATTCACTACTAAATACAGTGAACCCTTGAGTCCATCAATATGGGCTTTTAATGGGCCCAACATTTACACTAAATGGTCCTTGGGTTCAATCATCTTATGAAGGCCCAAAGACTGTGGGCAGATGTGAGATTAGTCCATCAGGTTTATTATCCCTAAATGGTCTTACACTTAACTTCTCAGCCCATAATGATCAAACACTACCCGACAAGAGAAGACCTCTCTTTCAGCTGCAAGGTATAGTGTTGCACTCTCTGTTCACATGGATCCTGGGAATTAAAACATTTTTGCACACATTTTGTAAAACCATAATATATATGTATATCTCTATATAAATAAATTTTGCAAACACAAATCTCAACAAGTTTGAAATCAACTACCGGCAGTTTAGGTTTCATCAGAGAGAGTGCATTCCCCGATCATTCACTTTGTCCGACAAAGGGGCTGATCCTGTCACTATGATCACCCACTCAGGTGAATTCTCGCACTGCCCCAACACACACAAGTTTTGACCCCCTCTAAGGATCTCACTGATTGTCATATCAAAGACAGCCCAATCCAACACCTAATGCAGTACTATAATCAAGTCTAGGGATCAGGTGCAACTTTCTAGTTTTGCTCATCTGTTTCCAAGGACCAGGGCATAACTGAAAAAAGGTCTGGCTCAGGGTTTCAAGCAAACCCACACTAAATGTGCTTCAGGTCTCACCCTGGCAGCTGAGACAAGCCACCCCAACCAACTTGGCAGCACATTAGTGTCAGCCTTGGCAGGATAAACCTTCCTAAGTTTATCCAATGATTGTGAAGATTCTAAACTAACACGAGTCTCTTAAGTGTCCAATTTAAGGGTATTACATAGAAACACACCATAATAACATGAATCAACACACTTTATTCATTTACAATAAATGTCAAAAAGTACATCAATCTGATTGGAGCTAAGGGCATACACTGTCTAACACTCCCCAAGTCTATTCAACGGCTGAGAATATTCTAAACTAACACGAGTCTCATAAGTGTCTAGTTTAATGGATAATTTCATAGAAACATACCAATGTCAATATGAAACAATAATTTACTTTTATTCATTTACAATAAATGTATCTGTACATCAATCTGATTGGAGCTAAGGGCATACACTGTCTAATAAGAATGACAATCATCTACTTGATCCAACACTTTGGTACCTTGTACATTAGATGGGCAATGGTCTACTACTCCGTCTATTGCTCGTCTTGTTTCAGCTAGTTGCCTTAAGTCAATCATGAAACTGCCGAGGATGTCAGGTAATACAATGACATTGACATTTGAAGAACAAGACGAGGCAACCTGCACAACACGATAACATATGAATTAGACACTAATAAAGAAAAAGTCAAATAAATTGTAATACCTTCTCTAAACCAGTTTGATCGTAAGACAGATGCGAACCAATGAAATCACCACATCCGTCGGTGCGATGCAAACAAAACACTTGCAAATGTCCACAACAAATGAACACACTTAGCCTCTTAGCATAAGAAATGAGAAAAGAGCAGATTTAATCGCTAAGACAAAAGCTCACCAATTTAGAGCCCTTTGCAGGCTTGTCTCGGGAACGACACACCAGGCCAATTTCTTCTACCACTTGCTTGGCATTGGCTGATTACCACAAGGATTGACATTAACAACTTGGATGTCTATGAGTGGCCCCTGGGGCATAACGGGAGGAACACTCGGTTCTTAGGGCTCGTCTGCCTGTACCTCTAGACTTTATGGAAGGACCTCTGGACTTTGTGGAAGGACCATTATATTGGCATTGCTGATTACCGCCCTCCTCCACGTCCTTGCCCAAGTAGAAAGGGGCTGCACCTGCATGCGACACAGCCTCTACTTATGGAAGGTAGTTGAAGACGCCAATTCCAGCAATCTATTTCTCAATCTCATTTACTCCAAAGTCCTTTTGCCTTCCATTGGACTACCTCTTTCCCCAGCAAATGTCTAAACCATCAACAATAGCTATGTGGATCTCCAGAGGCTCCAAGTCGCGTGGAGTGACAGATAGTTGGAACCGTTAACAAAAGAACATAAAAAGATGAGTAAAAACGTAAAAATATACCCTCCTATCACTCGGGTCCATTAATTGGTAAACAGTTAAGTCCAGTTGATCATGCAGATACCCAAAAAACGTGGACGCCAGCGGAAGCTTGTAACCGGCGGAGGCCATAACAAGTAGAGCTAAAGAAATCTGTAGGCCATTAGTCAGGGCTCCCAGGGAAGACAAACTCAGACAACGTAGAGGATAAACACAACCAGATGACATTTAACATCCCCATTCCTGACCAAGACATCAACTTTATTTTTTTCATTCAAACCAGTTCTAAATCCAACCATCTAGTGTCATTTTCCTTGGGCTGATGTCATATCCACATTGGCTTTAAAACTCTATAGTTCGGTCATCAAATCTGCATAAATCCCAAGCAATTCATGAGGAAGAGACTCTGGATGCTGAATATGGAAAGCTGACACAACTCCTCGAACATGTAGCATTAGGAATCCAAAACTCACCAAACAACCCAACAAACGTATGGGTCTGGCAACACAAGTGCGCAATTAGTGGCTCCATGAAATCCACACCCTCTCAACTTGGAAGACCCATAAAACAATCTCTACCAACCTCAACAAAACGACAGAATGCAAGAGTCCATTCTCCAATACATACATCCCCAATAGTTAGACACAATCGTAGGATGATGCTTACCAAGTTAGTAAACTCTCTGAAAATGGGGGGTTACCACCCCACCCATGCCTTTTAACATCATATCACTTCTGTCAAACATCGCATAACAGGGCTGCGAAGGAACCCACACAATGGTTCATTTTCTCTCAAAAGTTGAAGAAACACGAATAGTTCAAAACTCCACTCTTTCAAATTACAAGCATACCCCCTCACATAATCATTCACACCCTCAGCGGCAATATAAAAGTTGTCATGGCCACCACCACATCAGATCCCTAAACGGCTAAACACAGAGTGGATACTCAACCAAATGTTTTGGTGAGTAATACACCAACTTAATCCGTTCATGCTCTAATCAAATAACGACATCATCACATGATAAATAACCTATTAATTAAAATTAAAATTGCTTATTGACAAAATATCTTCCATCAATAAGCAGGGGGCTAATCAACAGAGAATGTGAAGAACGACAGTACACAAAATTCATTCGTCCTATGCCGCTTAGTAGGTCCATTAACAAAAGAACTAACATGATGCACAAAACCGATAACTTGACCTAAAAGCAATAGCCCTGCATAACAAACTATCCTCTTACATACCACTCCAGGAGAAGAGCCTACAGCAAATTGACAACTACAAAAGGTAGAGATACATGCAAAATTATTAGACCCATTTCCGATTGAAAACAAGGATGTAATGAGAACCTTGATTGGTAAGAATACGAAGGTTACACCTTACGATGAGAGTTGAGATAACGCAAAAATTAATCACTATTGTAATTGTGGCAAATGTTATAATGACTAATAGTTTACCAAAGCAAAAGCTATTGAAGAACTTCTGGATGAATGTAAAATGCCTCAGAACATTAAAATGAATCATCCAACTTGCGATGAGCTAAGGTCACTGCCCATAGTCACTTAAAATAGTGATGAACAAAGAACGCTCTTCCGCCTACCGCGATGAACCACAACAGCTCGCCTGTTTATCTTATTTAAGTACATTATCCTTGGGTCTACATAGGATGGCTAAATTCAATGATCATTTGGCTCAGCTTGGAAGTAGTACAAATGCAAATATGCAGAGTGCAAAACTATGTATTTTGTATTTGTACTCCTTCCAAACTGAACTTTAGGTGTAAATGTTGGTCCATATTGAGCCCATAGTGATGTGCTCAGGGGGTTCACTGCATTTAGCAGTAAATTTGGCTAAACCTTTTCATAGAGGCTGGGCTGAACCCATGTCGACTTATGTGAGGTCATTGTGGGGTTCAACACTATACAAACTAGGCCTAATTTGGCCATACAACATCTTGGGTTGTGAACCTTTAAAGGAAATGGGCCTAAGGCCCATAATTAATAAGATTAAGTAAACTGTCACATGACAAATTAAGTAAGTTGGGTCAAATCTGAGTTTGGAAATGGGTATAGAGCACCCAACCTCTTAAGCGGATAGGGCTTAACTCTTAATAGAGTCCAGATCCAAATTAGATTTGGATAATCTCCTAATTATATTAAGAGAGTGCTCCATAAGGAGAAAAGAATAAGAGGGTGAACCAAACTAGCAGACCACTCTCTCTTGTTCTCTTTTGTCTTCTGATAACTCTGTATTTTAATGCCTTAAGCGCATCATTTTAGGGGTATTTTAGACCTTAGACTGACTAATTTGTACCATTATTCCGGTTAAATTCAATGTTGTGACCTCTGAGGGTCCTTGTGCAAATTCTGGGTAAAAATTGGGAAATTTACATAGTTTTCTGCAGATTTTGGGAAGCTTGTGAGAATTCCAGTTGAGAGAGGGGGTGTTTCTGTGAAAAACTAAGCACAGGAGGGCGCCTCCTATCTGCTAAACCTAGAAAGGCGCCCCTCCTATTATATTAGCATATTCCCCTCTCCTTAGCAAACCCTAGGGCGCCTCCCTACTCATTCTTTTCACCTCTAACAAACCCTAGCCACCCCTAACTGCTAAGTCTTCACCTTCCACTCCTCCCTAACATCTAATCTCAACCATCCAAGCCTTAGCAACCACTCATACCCTTAGATCTTCACATTGCAATCCCCACCCTCCATTGTAGGGCACCATCTCTTTAGCATTCTCACCCTAGGCACCCAAATCTCCACCATTCAATCCTAAGAGCTTAAATCCTAGCCCTCCATTCCTAAACCTTATGGGCGCCCATTTTTCTGTATAAATCCACTAGTCACCACTCTCTTTCTCTCTAATCCCAGTTTTGTCCACCCTTCTCTATAAAAAAGACCCCAAGGAAAAGGGGTTGGTCAATTCACCCAGTTCACAAGGCTCCTAGCCCTCCATTCCTAAACCCTACGGGCGCCCATTTTTCTATATAAATATACTAGTCACCACTCTCTTTGTCTCTAATCCCAGTTTTGTCCACCCTTCTCTATAAAAAAGACCCCAAGGAAAAGGAGTTGGTCAATTCACCCAGTTCACAAGGCTCCTAGCCCTCCATTCCTAAACCCTAAGAGCGCCCATTTTTCTGTATAAATCCACTAGTCACCACTCTCTTTCTCTCTAATCCCAGTGTTGTCCACCCTTCTCTATAAAAAAGACCCCAAGGGCCCTAGAGAAGGGGTTGGTCAATTCACCCAGTTCACAAGGCTAAGGTTTCTTGAGGAGTTCAAGGGTTGTAGAAAGGAAGGACGCCCAGATCTTGTCAGGAGGGGTTCCTACAAGCAATCCAGCCAATCTGCAACTACAACCATTGGATTTGATCAGCCATCCCTTCCGTTTTCTTTATTTTCTTTTATGTTATTTTTATTTTGGCAATCTTTTAGATTTAATTTCCGTTTGTTTGATTGTTTTGCAGATCTAAATTCATCCGGTTCAAGTCTAAGGTATCTCGAGGGGTTTGAGTGCTGAACGGAGGGAGAAAGCGTGTAATTCGTCTTCCCGGACAACTACCGCCACTAGATCTGAATTTTGGATCATTTTTATTTTTTTTGTTGATTTTAGTGTTCTTTAATTTCTGAATTTTAATTACTGCCTTGTTCAATTCAGAACATTTAATTTCAGCATTAATAAATTTAATGTTCTTATTTTTTGCAAATCTCATATCTATTTTCCTTTTATTTGTCCGAAACCAAAATAATATTTTTTATTCTTGCTTCCTTGTGGGTTCGACCCCTTCCTCACCACGTACTAGGTTGTTTAAGGTTACGTAAGGATTGGAAAAATTTACAAATCTCTAAATTGGTGCCACGGGTGTTTGACAACGCATCCCGGGCTCACCAAGTTTTTGGCGTCGTTGCCAAGAAAGCAATGTTTTGAAAACTTTTATTTCTTTGTTTCGGATCTGTTTACATTATTTTTTTTATTTCATTATTTTTCTGATCTTTGGAAATAAAACTCTCATAATTTATCTTTATTTTCGCAGGACGTAGTAGCCGAAGGTGGGGTGCTAGAACACTGTCGAACTACGCACAAAGAAAAAAAGAGAAATATTGGGTAGCGACTGAGGTGTGGTCGTCCTAACTTATTTCTGATTTTTCTTTTTGTTTTAATTTATCTTGGTAAATTAGTGTTTTCGAATCTTTGGTTATTTATTTTTATTTTTATTTATTAATAGATTCGGCTATATTTTTTAGGATTATTTTTCTCTTTTGTTTCATCTTTAGATCTAATTAGTTATTTAATTTCCTAATTAATTGTTAATTAGGAAATTATTAAAAATTTTGAATTTGAGTTTAAATTTCAAAATTTGAATTCAAAATTTGAATTTGAATTTGAATTTGAATTTGAATTTAAAATTCAAATTTCGAATTTCAAAAAAAAATAATATTTTAAAAATTTTTGCATTTTCGTTCCAACATTTAGGGTTTGGTATGTTCTAGAGCATGCATCATATAGGATTTTTTAATTGCTGAAATCATTTTGTTAGTTGTTGATGTGTTAGGGTTTTTCATTTTTTTAATTGCTCTCTTTGCTGAATTAATTTATTTTATTATTTTATCGATGAATTGCATATTAGAGATAACTGTTCATGCATTGTAATTAGTTGCATTTGTTTTGTTTATTGTGTCTTTTTGTTAATCCATTTAAGCGCAATCCAATTTAAATAAGATAAGGTGGGGATTTCATCACCCTTCCTTGGCCCAAAACCACCACCCTTTCACGTGCGGTTCAGCGTAAACCTTAATTTAAAATTTGGATAGCAAGATCCTTTAGGAGGCCCCACACTTTTGGTTCAAAAGTGTGCTGAAGTTTAGGGAAGCTTGTAATTATTTTCCCTAACTGGCAGTTGGTGTCTAATGAAAGAGGTTAGCCGGCTAAGCCTAAGCGGGTTTTGTGGTTACTTAATTAGGTCCTTGCGAAAGCAAGGGTAGCCTCCCACATCCCCACCTCTTACCTGGCTAAACAAAGGAAGTGGTGTAATTCCAAGTGAACCTAAGAGGATTCACATTGGTTGAACCACTAGTTTAGGAAACCTTAGTTTAGCCCCTAGGTCGTGTGTTTTACTTGCTTGTGCTTAATAAAAAAAATTAAAACAAAATAAAATGAATTCAAAAGCCGGAGTTTGTAGAATTAGAAACTACTTCCAACCTAAGCCACAAATAAATTGGAACCATGTGTCTCAACAACTGGATAAGATTAATGGGATGGCCTAAAGACTTGATCAAGTCCTTGCATTTCGTCAACAAATTGGCCCATACCCAACCTTGTCATCCTACCCAACATGTTCCATCTGTGCCAGCCCGGCCCACCAAATTCATGATTGTCCAACGGCGGCCCAATTTCTGCCATTTATCCAAGAACAGGTTCAAGCAGCCCAGAGTTTCTCGAGGCCTAATAATGACCCATTTTCAAATACTTACAACCCTGGGTGGAGAAATCACCCTAACTTTTCTTGGAGGACATGTCAACCTAACACACAGCCCCAGCAGTACCATCCATCTAAATCCATAGCCCAACAATTTCAGAGGCCACAAGTGTAGAGCCAATTCCAACAAACTTACCGTAAGAACCAACCGATCCAACCTTATCAGGTTTACCCAAAACCTCCTTAAACCAGTACGGTTGATCACAAATTCATGCAGCTTCAGTAGCTAACTCTAACTCAGCAGCAGTCCATCGCTATATTAGAGAGCCAAATAGGGCAGCTATCCGAAGCCAATGTGAGGAGAGAAGTAGGACAACTACTAAGTCAACTGGTTACGAATCCTAGAAATCAGCCACCGGGTTTTCCTCCATAGCAAAGTCAACCACCTCATAAGAACCCTCAGTTTGAAAATGCCAAGGCTATTATGACCTTAAGGAGTGGGAAGATTTTAGAGGACCTGTATGAGAAAAAAAATTGAGAATATTAGTGAAGAAGAAAAGGAACAAGAAGACCATAAGTTAGGGGGGAAGAAAAAGGAAAGGAAAATTTAGAAGAATAACCTATAGTGAACCGACCTGTAGTTCCCTTTCCAACCGCACTCACAGCCGCGTCATTGCGAAAGACGAAAGAGGCTTGCAATGCGGAGATCAGGGAGTTATTCAAGCAAGTCCATATTAACATCCCTCTCCTCAACACAATCCAACATGTCCCAGCCTACGCCAAATTCTTGAAAGAGTTGTGTACTCAAAAGATGGAGCCACAATCGGCCCCACAAAAAGTGATGCTCTCGGCAGATGTTAGTGCGGTTCTCCTAAACCAACTCCCCCGGAAAATAAAAGACCCTGGTGCTCATCTAATAAGTTGTGTCATCTTTAGAATCACTTTCAATCGGTCCCTATTGGATCTTGGGTCCAATGTAAATCTGCTCCCCTTTATTATTTATGAAAGGTTCAGGATCAGTGTCATCTCAGAGTAGAGGATTGTTACTTCCTAGTGGATTTTATTGTCCTAGACATGACCCCAACCAAGGAACTGAACCATAACTCGATAATCTTAGGACGTCCATTTCTAGCAACTGCCAATGCAAATATCAACTATAAATCGGGAGAAATGGACATTTCATTTGGGGAGCAGAAAGTCTGATTAAATGTATTTAGTGCCACTAAGTATCCAAACCTAGGGGAAGAGGAGTTCAAGGTAGATGTAGTGGACGACCTTGTAGATGCCCTGTCTACCCTTTGATTAGCCAAATCTGAGCCCTGCCTGTGTAAAGAAGAAAGCGAGTTTGAAGTGTAGATGTGAGAAGTGACTGAATGCGTCTAACTGAAGACGTTAAACTTAGCGCTTGTTGGGAGGCAACCCAACGAAGTTTTATTTTAGTTGTCTTGTTAGAGTTTGTCTTTTCTTTTGAATAAATTCCAGAGTTCAGTTCGCAAATCCTGAACCCCTATTGAATACCTATTGATAGTTCCCTTTGGTCCAAGTCCCTTTTGCATTATTCTATTCATTGCCATTAGGGACAATGGCATTTAAGTTGGGGGGTGAGGAAAGAGAGAAATTTTTGAAAAATTGAGAGAAAAATTAAAAAAAATTGAGAAGCTAAGCCTTTAAATATGTAGAATTAAAATTTCACTAAAAAATTTAATATTTTTCCATTAAAAGAGATTCCCAAACAGAAAAAGTTAAGGAAACTGATAAAAGAATATTGAATTTTGTAGAGATTGGTAGCAAGTGATAGGAGTTAAATTGGTCTTCTTTGAATGTTGTCGAAATCGTTTAGAAATTGAAAATACTCCCAAGTTTGCCCCTATAAAGATAAGAAGAGAAAGATTGAGAAATCAGACGAAAAATTCTACAAATTAATAGAGATAGTGGACGACCCCGAACAGTGTTGAATTTTACACAAAGAAAAAAAAAAAGGTCAATGGACACTCTAAACTTAGTAACCGTGTCTCTTCACCTAAGTTAAGTGTCGAGATTCGCGTCAAAGGGAAAGGGAATGCCAAAGACACTTACCTAACACTTAGTAACTAGGTCACTTCACCTAAGTCAAGTGTCAAGATTCCCGTTAAACGGTGGAAAGTAGAAATAAAAATGTGTATGCATATTAAGTTCAGGGGTAGAAATCCACTATCAGAAATGATAAGAAGAATACCTGCTTGATTTTAAAAATCAATCTCAGCTTATGGAGAGAGTTTGCAAATGGAAGGGTATATAAGAATTTTAAGCCAATTTTCTGTAACGTTCAAAGCAGGACGATTTTACCCCTTAAACCCAATACTGATCTTTACAAAGTTTGAGAATTATGGAATCAGGATACTTGGCTAATTTTGTTAGGGGTGATCTTGCAATGGGAATGATCTCTTTACTCAGTGTACTTTTAATGTTGCATTGCTAAGGGACTAGTAATGGTTAAGTTGGGGGGTGTTAACTTTGTATTTTTATACCTTAAAGGCGTCATTTTAGGGGTATTTTAGACCTTAGGCTGACTAATCAGTACCATTTTTCTGGTTAAATTCAATGCTATGACCTCTGAGGGTCCCTGTGCAAATTATGGGTAAAAACTGAGAAATTTACAGAGTTTTCTACAGATTTTGGGAAGCTAGTGAGGATTCCAACTGAGAAAGGGGGTGTTTCTGTGAAAAACTGAGCACAAGAGGGCACCTCCTATCTGCTAAACCTAGAAAGGCACCCCTTCTATTGTATTAGCATACTCCCCTCTCCTTAGCAAACCCTAGGGCGCCTCCCCACTCATTCTTTTCACCTCTAACAAACCCTAGTCGCCCCTAACTACTAAATCTTCACCTTCCACTCCTCCCTAACATCTAATCTCAACCATCCAAGCCTTAGCAACCTCCCATACCCTTAGATCTTCACCTTGCAATCTCCACCCTCCATTGTAGGGCACCATCTCTTTGGCATTCTAACCCTAGGCACCCCCAAATCTCCACCATTCAAACCTTGGAGCTTAAATCCCAGCCCTCCATTCCTAAACCCTAGGGGTGCCCATTTTTTTGCATAAACCTACTAGCCACCCCTTTCTTTCTCTCTAATCCCAGTTTTGTCCACCCTTCTCTATAAAAAGGACCCCAAGGGCCCTTAAGAAGGGGTTGGTCAATTCACCTATTTCACAAGGCTAAGGTTTCTTGAGGAGGTCAAGTGTTGTAGAAGGGAAGCACGCTCAGATCTTGTCAAGAGGGGTTCCTACAAGCAATCTAGCCAATCTGCAACTACCGCCACTGGATTTGATCAACCATCCCTTTCGTTTTTTTTTATGTTATTTTTATTCTGGAAATCTTTTAGATTTAATTTTTGTTTTTTTTGTATGTTTTGTAGATCTGAATTTGTCTAATTCAAGGATAAGGTGTCTCAAGGGGTTCGAGGGCTAAACGGAAGGAGAAAGCATGTATTTCATCTTCTGGGACAGCTACCGGCACTAGATCCGAATTTTGGATCATTTTTATTTATTTTTTGTTGAATTTAGTGTTCTTTAATTTCTGAAATTTTAATTATTGCCTTGTTCAATTCAGAACATTTAATTTCAGCATTAATATATTTTATGTTCTTATTTTCTGCAAATCCCAGTTCTATTTTCCTTTTATTTGTCCAGAACAAAAATAGTAATTTTTATTCTTGCTTCCCGGTATATCCGGAAGCGTGTCATGTCGTTAACCACTTCAGAACACCAAGTTAGAGATTTATAAATTTTTCCAATCCTCACATAACCTTAAACAACATAGTATGTGGTGAGGAAGGGGTCGAACCCATTGGGAAGCAAGGGAAAAATTATTATTTTCTCGTTCCGGACAAATTAAAAAAGAAAATGGAACTGGGAATTGCAGAAAATAAGAAAATAAAATTGATTAATGCTGAAATTAATGGTACATAATTAACAAGACAATAATCAAAATTCAGAAATAAAATAACATTGAAATCAACAAAAGAAATAAATAAAATTGACCCCAAAATTTGGATCCAGTGGCGGTAGCTGTAGATTGGATGGATGGCTTGCAAGAACCCCTTCAGACAAAATTTGGGTGTCCTTATCTTCTTCAGCCCTCGAACCCCTCGAGACACCTTAGCCTTGAACCAGACAAATTCATATTTGCAAAACACACCAATGAACAGAAATTAAATCTAAAAGGTTGCTGAAATAAAAATAACATGAAAGAAAATAAAGAAAATAAAAGGATGGTTTATCAGATCCAGTAGCGGTAGCTACAGATTGGCTTGGACTACTTACAGATTGGCTGGACTTTCTGCTCCCCAAATGAAATGTCCATTTCCCCCGATTTTCAGTTGATGTTTGCATTGGCCATTACTAGAAACGGACATCCTAAGATTATTAGGTTATGGTTCAATTCCTCGGTTGGAGTCATGTTTAGGACTACAAAATCCACTAGGAAGTAACAATCCTTTATCCTAACAATGACGTCCTCAATAACACCTCGAGGAGTCTTGATTGACCGATCAGCGAGTTGCAGAATTATCAGGGTAGGTTTTAACTCGCCAATCATGAACCTGTTGTAAATAATAGAGGGAAGCAGATTTACACTGGCCCTAAGATTCAATAGGGCCCGATCGAAAGTGATTTGAGAGATGACACAACTTATGAGAGGAGCACTAGGGTTTTTCACTTTTTGGGGAAGTTGGCATAGGGGAACCGCACTAACATCTGCCGAGAGCATCACTTTTTATGGGGCCAATTGTGGCTCCCTCTTTTTATTTGTCCGAAACAAAAATAATAATTTTTATTCTTGCTTCCTGGTGTATCCGAAAGTGTGCCGTTAATTAGAACACCAGTTTAGAGATTTATAATTTTTTCCAATCCTCATGTAACCTTAAACAGCGTAGTACGTGGTGAGTAAGGGGTCGAACACATAGGGAAACGAAGAAAAAATTATTATTTTCTCATTCTGGACAAATAAAAAAAGAAAATGGAACTAGGGATTGCAGAAAATAAGAAAATAAAATTGATTAATGCTAAAAATAAAGGTTCAGAATTAAACAAGACAATAATCAAAATTCAAAAGTAAAAGAACACTAAAATCAAAGAAATAAATAAAAGTGATTCCAAAATTTAGATCCAGTGGCGGTAGCTAAAGATTGGTTGGACGGCTTGCAGGAACTCCTCTTGACAAGATTTGGGAATCCTTCCCTTCTTCAGCCCTCGAACCCCTCGAGACACCTTAGCCTTGAACCAGACAAATTCAAATCTGAAAAACACACCTACGAACATAAATTAAATCTAAAAGGTTGCTGAAATAAAAATAACATGAAAGAAAATAAAGAAAATAAAGAAAATAAAAGGATGGTTTATCAGATCCAGTGGTGGTAGCTACAGATTGGCTAGACTACTTACAGGAACCCCTCCTGACAAGAGTTGGGCATCCTTCCCTTCTACAACCTTTGAATTCCTCAAAAAACCTTAGCCTTGTGAACTGGGTGAATTGACCAACCCTTTCTCTGGGGCCCCTGGGGTCCTTTTTATAGAGAATGGTGGATAAAACTGGGATTAGAGAGAAAGAGGGGGGCAACAGCTGGGTTTTTGCAGACATATGGGCGCCCTAGAGTTTAGAATGGAGAGTTATGATTGTTCTAAGGTAATCCTAAGGCTGAAAAGAAAAGGAGAGGGCACCCAATATTATGTAGGGCTGAGATTTGGGCGCCCAAAATTGGAAAGTTGAGATTTAGGTGCCTAGGGCTGAAAGGTGGAGATTAAAAGGAGTGAGTGGCACCCTAGGGTGAATGGCTGAGATAGAGAGTGAAATAGAGGGCTAAGAGCTATTGGCTAAAGGTTAAATGGTGAGGATTAGAAGTTAGGTGGTGCCCTAGGGTTGGAATGCACTCAAAAGAGGGTACCCTGGAATAGAGGGTTAAGATTAAAGGTTATGAAGGGATGGAAGGTGAGGATTTAGTAGTTAGGGGTGGCTAGGGTTTGTTAGAGATGAAAAGAATGAATGGAGAGGTGCCCTAGAGTTTGCTAGGGATAGGGGAGTATGCTAATATAGTAGAAGGGGCACCATTCTGGGTTTAGCAGATATGAGACGCCCTCCTGTGCTCAGTTTTTCACAAAAACACCCCCTCTCTCAATTGGAATTCACACCAGCTTCCCAAAAACTGCATTTTAACCTTGAAACTTCCCCAGTTTTCCCAGGATTTACACGGAGACCCTCAGAGGTCACAATCTTGAATTTAACTGAGAAAAGGGGACATTTTGACTATTCTAAAGCCCTAAAATACCCCTAAAATGATGCCCTTAAGGCATCAAACTACAGAGTTATCACTTCCTTGTGGGTTCAACCCCTTCCTCACCACGTACTACATTGTTTAAGGTTATGTGAGGATTGGAAAAATTTACAAATCTCTAAACTGGTACCATGGGTGTTTGACAATGCATCCTGGGCGCACCGTCTCCCAAGAAACCCTATCATGTCCTAGGTTTTCAAGGATTGATAGTGATCAGTTTTCTTCTATTTTTTGCAAGAAAAATCAGAGGAAATTTAGGCTCACCTTCCTCAGTTCAATCCAAGCAGTTGAGTTGCAGTTTTGTTGAAAACCATGTTAACGAATCAACTTCACCTATACACTGCATCATCTTCAATAGAAGTTGATTTTAGGATGGATTTGGGTGTGAATTTCCACCCTGGGATCTATGTTTGTGGTATCCGTATCAGGTATAAATCTCTCTCTTTGTTTGGTTATAAATCTGATCTGGTTCAGTGCAAGACCGATCTTGAAAAATGTAGTTTTTCTAAACATAGGGAATTCGATTCCCAGAAGGATTAGGAAATTTTTAAAATTTCACCCAGCCATCTAGCATGGTTCATCCATCCATATGATGGATCCTAACTTCCAACATTTGTAAGATAGTACAAGCCAAACTGTCGATACCAATAAAAACAAGGAATTCAACCAATATTTCATTAAAACATAAAATCACTAGGATCATTTTTGTGTGATATTTATAACTCCATGACTCAGAATACAGTAGTTAACTCCTTCACTTTCAGCGCTCTAATTGTGAAGACACGTTGTAAGATAAGTAGAGGAAGTCACAAGCTATACTTATTGATAAGAATTCTCTTATTAATAAGTAGGGGGCTAATTGTATGTATATGTAGTTTACTATAATTGGAATTTATGATATCAACAAAAAATAAGAATTGCATGAAGAAATCCTAGTAGTGATGAATGCAATTGTCAAAATAAGCAAAACAATGTATCAAAATGAGGAGTAAACCTTTGTAATAGCATGATAGCATTCTATTCTATGGAGGCAATGTAGGTCACACACACCTACGATGAACATAAAACATCATCCAAGGCTTGTGATAAGCATAAAGGATCATCAAGGGCATGCGGTGAGCATAAAATATCATTCCTGGCCTACGATGAACACAAGGTATCATTTTACAACCTATGACGAGCATACAAACTCTCCTCCGCAATTGATGAACATTTCTGATGATCACAACAAATTTCAATGGGGCATTTCAAGGACAATGTTTAAGCTATCTAAACACGTCAACCATTTAGGGATCTTACTCCTGACATGTGGCCACAGGAAAACTCACGAAGGGACATAGCCAACATGTGCTATGCAAGAACTTGGAGAAAAGGAAATCTTGTTCTTGAAGCATCTATCTAGACACATGACGAAACCCCAATGGAGTTTACTTGGCGATAGATAAAAGAGTTAAGATTCACTTCCTTAATGAGAAAAGTCTTCTTTTGGAAAATTCTCTTTATAGCCTTGAGATCACCTCTATAAAAAGTAGGAGACAAATCACGGGGGACGACACTAGAACCCCAAGATCTTCTTACCAAAATTCCTTGGCATTTCCTTCGGAAAACTAAGTCCACCCTCAATACTCTAATCCCAATTTTGAACTTGCACCATCTTCGTCTTTCATATATGGAAGATAACATTAGCGGATAACATAGAAAATCCATTAACTAAGCCACTCACACAATAAGTGTTTAAGAAACATGTGAATAGTATGGGACTATGGATTGTACTTGATTGGACCTGAGTTTAACTAGAAGCAGTTAGGTAATGTATGCCCTAGACAATCTACATTCAATTGGAGACTTGAAGTGCACATCGAATTTCACAATTGACTAGGATTGATCTCTCTAGTCTTGGACTATGCCATCTTTAGCTTGGAAATCAATTTTCGTTGAACGCTTGGGTGTATTACACCACTTTAGGAGTTGTGTTTCATTGAAAGGGTTATTGTGAGCATAAAAAAATGGCTCACTTGGGCTGGGAATGGAGTCGCCACCCATCAATTAAGGAATGGAGGTGATGGGACCTCCGAGATATACATTAGAAAGCATTTTGTTTCAATAGTGACTCCAACGCACAGGCACTAACCACTCATCTCCCGAGTCCAATAGGTTGGGTCCACATGGTATCTCAAACAGAGTAAGCATCAACATAAAAAAACAATTAATAAGGTGAAAGAAAGGTAAAGAAAGTAAATCACAAGAACAAGCCAAAAGCAAAATATTTCCTATTTTTATTCATTTTATTTGTATTTTCTATTTTATTCTTTTTGTATTTTCTAATTTTTTTACTGTTATTTCCTTTTTTATCAATTATTTATTTATTTATTTTTAGCTACAAACTCATGAAGCCCTATTTATATATTTAGTCACTAATTATCCATCAACCTACTCCCTCCCTTCTAACTCTCCCGACCTACTAATATTTCCTAACTACTAACCTAGAAAAAAATCAGTCCCATCAACAAAGATTTTTTTATTATCATTACTTTTTTCATTATCTCTTTTATTGTTTTTTATTTATTATATATATTTTTATTTCAATCCCCACTACTGTAACCGAACTCCTTTCTCTTCCTTCTTGAATCACCTCTTATCCACTATCACTCTCTTGGAAATAATCCCTCTTTTCCCCTTTCTTTCTTATCATACATAACCCTTCCACCAGTAACATTCATTTATTTGGATTCCCCCTTATCTGTGACATACATGTCAAATGACTTAATTCAAGCTACTTTTATCAACAAAACAAAGCAAATAATTACTTAACCAAAATGAAAAAACATAATCCAAACTTATCAACAATTATCCATTAATATAACAAATGAAATAGCAATCTAATATTGACCATGACGACAATCTAGAAATGTTAATCACCTGGGAATAAAATCAATCAAGCAAAAAGGAAATTGATAGGAAAGAAGGAAGGAGAAGGTTAGCATTGGGTTCTTTATCAAGGCTGGTTCAGAGGAAGCCTCTTCACCAGTTTTGCCTACTAAATCCCAGTCAGATGTTGGTTATTCCATGATAAGCATAAGAAAAAAAGATAAATGAAGGTAACACTTACCTGGTTGGGGATTTCGACCTGTAATCAATTGACGAAATAGGGGAATCAAGAACCATATCGCCTTACTCACTCTTCGAATCTTCTATAATTATCGATGGGTATGAGTAGAAGCTTGTGATGACTCAGAAACAATCGATCATTTTGGGGATTTAGTCTGGTATTGAGAGGAGATAGATCTGAAGGATTGTGAGATCCATCATATGGATAGCCGAACCATGCTAGATGGTTGGACGAAATTTCAAAAATTTATTTCTCACTTCCGAGAATCACATTCCCTACTTTCAGAAAAACTGTATTTTTCTATGATCGTTCTTGCACCGAAACAGACCCAATGGGAATTCAACATGTGTGCTACGCTCAAGAATAAGTTATACACTGTTGTTTTGAGAGGAAGGATACCAAAAACAACAGGCTCACATTAATTGGAATTTGGAAGGTGATAGATGCACAAAATTTTTTCATCTCACTGCCTTTAACTTGGTGAAGACGAAATGGCAGTCATTGTTTAGGGAAAGCTGATGGCACCTGGACATCAAACGAGTTTGAAATCTCGAACATCCTAGTAGATTATTATCAAGATCTTTTTACCTCTTCAAACCCGAAATTTCACAATTCCTGATCTTGTCTATAATGTTTCAGAGGAGAATATAGTATTAATGCGCACTCCAGATGAATCAGAGTGCGCATTGTGAAAGGTAACATTATACCATGGGTACATAGAATTTTTCAGAGCCCCCTGCAATTAGAAAGGTAAATGCTACATTCATTTGTTAGATTTCCAAAATGGAGGTGGCAGAGGGACATAAAGACTCTCTGCCCATTGGTTTAAGCAATGTTTTATATAAAATCATTACTATAATAATTACTAATAGATTGGAGTCAATCTTGCCAATGTTGATCTCCCCATTTCAAAATGCTTTCACTCCACGGAGAAACATCACAGATAACACAATTATCACAACGGAAGGTCCTGCATTCCATGAAAGTGCTAAAAAATGTTGTATTTCTTATATGAACTTTCAAAATGTCCTGTCTTTGTACTTTATTCATGGTTAGTTATTAGACCATAGATTTAGAGTTATGTATCTATGGGATTTAAAGAGTTTTTTTAGTGTTTCAATGTGTACCACACTTTGCAAGGCCAATACTTTGAACCTTGCATTTGTGCATCTACAGCACAAGCACAGATAGAAAAAGAAAATTCAGAAAATTCCGAACCCTGAACCGGGATAGAAAAATGTTTTAAATCCTCAAACTGAGATATGAGGTGTTCCTTAATTCCTCATTTATGAGGTCACTAATTATTATGCACAACAGCATTTGTCTCATTGGAAGCTCAACTATTCCATTACGTTTCCAACTCTATCGCTACTGCACAAATTGTTCTGGAATTTTCTTTGTAACACAAACAAAATGGAGAAAATAACACAAACAAAATGCAGAAAATAGAAAATAAAGCTTTGGGGAGTGGTAATGAAAGGGAAGTAAGAAAACAGAAAATTTATACATTTCTCCATGCTGGATCAGATTGCTGATGGAATGGGGAGGTGCGATCAAGTTGTAGCATTCTCCAAAAGTTGCTAGACGTGTAACGCCATGAATAAGTTCTGCTTTCTTGCATGCGCTGGAATAAGTTTTCCAAGAATCTCTGGGGGAATGCCTGAGAGCTCTGTTCAAAAGATAAAATAAATTAATGAAAAAAAGCATCCGCCACAAAAAATGAATAATATCAAAACTTGTCGTTGAGTACCATATGGTGGGTATTTTGTATGTTTGACAGTTTTTGCAAAAATAATAGTGAAGGGCTAAGGGACCTATTCTTTTTATTCTTCCCCTTATGTTCCTGCAGACTGGGTGAACAAAAGAACCACCTGATATCAACAGGCATGTAGTGAGCCTGCTAGGTCTGAAAAGCACAACCTAAGGTCTGTTAGAGCAAGAATTTCAGATCTTTATTATGCATATATTATTGATGTTTGAGTCAATAATATTTTCTAAAATTTCTAGAGAAAAAGTACAGGAAAAAAACTTGAGAAATTTCTAAAATTCTCTCTTTTTCCCCTCTTCTCTCCTTTCTTCATTTCTCTATCTTCTGTTTTTCTCTCTCTGTTCTGGTTTATGACCGATTGCAGGTTATTTGATATGGCATCAGAGACAATCCAGTAACCTGCAATTCGATTTTCTTCTTGATATCCACAATTACAGAGTCGAGAATGCAATTCTGAGAGAGAATCAGAGATGCTCCAGCTTGAAGGGGAGTGTTAGAATCATTAGAATTAGTTGACAAGGACATTCTTGTCTTTTCCTTATTATTTTTCTCTCTTATATCTGTTGTAACTTATCTAAGGGCATTGTTGTCATTTCAGCTTTAGTTAAACGTTAGTACAAACTGGGTCGACAGTAAGGAGAGTTGAGTGAGATTTCTCCTTGCTTGTCTTCCCTCTTTTCTTCTCTTTCTCTCCCTACCTTCTTTTTCTCTTTCTCTTCCACACTACTTTTCTTTATTGAAGTTGGAACAGTCTGTAAGCTGAAGAAGTCACTTTATGGCATTAAATAGTCACCAAGAGCATGGTTTAAGATGTTCAAGGCAGCTCTTGTTTGCTTTGGTTATATCCATATCACACTCTCTTTATAAAGAGGAGAGCTACTTTGGCTATATTTTTTATTGTTTATGTAGATGATAGTTGTAATTGCTAGTGATGATGTGTAGGAGGTGGAAAGTCTTAGGAGATTTCTCAATACTGAAATTGAGATTAAGAACTCAAGGGAACTAAGGAACTTCTGGGGATGAGGTTGCTCAGTCCAAAGATGGCATCTTCATATCATGGAGAATACCTTTTTGGACCCACTTTCGAATGATTCTAGGATCTGGGACCTGGGCTTTAGAAGAGGTTTAAGAGAGAGTGTGCATCTTTGATTAACCTTCTTAATATCCTAGAGAATACTTTTTTGGGTCCATTTTCGGATGACCCTAGAATCTGGGTTCCCTCACCAGATGGACTTTTCACTTGTGCCTCTTTTTTCAAATCCCCAACTTCAACTACTTCACAAGGGGTGAACTTCCTTGTGAAAGAAGTCTGGTCAAAGCCTATCCCACCTAAGGTTCAAGCTTTCTGCTGGAAATCTTTCCTTGAAAAGGTTAACACTTGTGATGTGCTGCAACAAAGACAGCATGGTAATGGACTGGAAACCCCAAAAGGTAGTAAAGTTAAACTGAAATTTGATGGAATCTCGATGGCGATCCTGGCATGGCAGGAATTGGTGGGGCAATTAGAAATTCGAAGGGCAGATTGCTGGCCCTTTATTATGGGTCAATTGGTGTGGCCAACTCCATTAAAGTTGAATTATTGGCTCTACTACAAGCCTACAAGGTCTCAGAATTGTTAAGCAGTTGGGCCTCAGACAAGTGGAGGAGGAAGGGGACGCCAAAGTTATCATCTCTTGGGAAAAAAATAACAGACATATTCCCTGGACTCTCAAGAATGCTTTCAAGGAAATAGAAAGGGCTGCAAGAGAGCTGAATGCTGAATTCAAGTGGGTTAGAAGAAGCGCAAATGGGCTAGCTGACTCCCTTGCTAAACAAGGGGTAGATAGACAGCAATGCTTTTTCACTTATTTTAATTTAATATATCATAAATTTCGTCAATCAAAAATATATATACTAATTGTAATATATATATATATGTATATTTATTATATAAATATATTCAAATTTATTCAAAATTATAAATCAAGCCAAGCTCGCATGCTTTCGAGTAGAACTTTTTATTTGTTGAACTCGAATTGAGCCTAATTGTTTCTCGATTTGTGTGTCATCCTTACGCAGGGGCCATGCTAATCTTCTTTGTATCATTCCAATTTTATCGGATGTCTCCAAAGAGACAAATTGAGTCAAGCCTAATTGAACTTGAACTCAAACTATTTGATTAAAGTTCAATTTGATTGCACCTCTGGCTGCTACACCCATTGATTTGAATCATAAACTATCTACTTCTGATGGGGAATTGTTGGATGACAGGGGAGTGTTTTAGAGGTTACTTGGAAAGTTGTTATCTCTGAGTGACTCACCCTAATAATTCCTATGTGGTTAGTGTTATCAATCAATTCATGTGCTCCTGGGGATACACATATGGCTACAACAAAGAGGATTTTGTTCTATTTGAAGGGTACACTAGGAAAGGGTATTTTGTTTGCAAAACATGGCCACATGAAATGGGAAGCCTATATAGATGATAGGCACTCCACATCTAAATATTGCACTGTGGTAGGAGGAAATTTGGTTTCTTAGAGAAGCAAGAAACAGTCAATAGTTGCTAGAGGTCTTCAGCTAAGTAGATGTTAGGGCTATATCCCATGGTATGCTAGAATTATTATGGTTGCGGTCTCTAATGGATGAAATGGGCATTGGTTATGATCAATAATATTGTATTGTGATAATCCAGCTGCCATTAATATTGCACATAACCCTATGCAGTATGATCGAACAAAACATATTGAGGTGGATAGATATTTCATCAGGGAGAGAGTGGCATCTGGAGAAGTGTGTTGACCTTCCATTGCTTCTGAAGAGAAATTAGCCAACATACTTACTAAGGAGCTCCCAAGTCTAAGTTGCAATAATATATAAGCAAGTTGGGCATGATTGTAATCTATGCTCAGCTTGAGGGGGAGTGTAGCAATATTGGGCCAGATAGGCCATAATTTATCTTATGCTATGGACCTATTAGCACCTTTTATTGTCTATTTAAGTATCCGCCCCCTTAAGGGCACTCTTGTAAATGTACCAAAATTTCTAATTAGTGCTAATAAAAGCTAATTAGGGGATGTGATGAGATTACTTGAATTTCTCATCTCCTTATCCCTTTCTCCCATTCTTTTTCTCCTCTTCTCTACTCTTGGTTTGATTTCTATTTATTTGCGTTCTTTCTTTTTCTTGATTATTTCAGATTATACTATTGCTGTTTTTCCTCTCATAACACTGACATCCAGCACTGTTCACGCATTATTGAACTTATTGTTGTTGCTCACCTTTCTGATTCAATCAAGAAATGTTGGAAGTTCTACATATTTTTTCCATATCCAACAACAACAGAGTATTATTCACCGGCTCTTGTCCTTCCAGAGAATACTGGTGACTAAATTTTGCCAATACTAGATTGTTGTTTTGAGGAGTTTTATTGCATTAATAGCCTTGCAATTTTCTTATATATCAATTGTTTTATTCTTCCAAATAGAAAATAGTTTATTATGAGTAAGTGAATCTACTTTTTAAAGTAATTAAAAGTTTATCTTTTCTTCTTAAAGTATGCATTCCCGACCTCATTTCTTTATCTGACCATGTCCTCCATGCACCCTATCATAATCCTATTCTTTTTTTACATCATATTTTCACCCCTCATATTGGTTATACGTTGTCAGCACATTGTTTAACTAATAAACAATAGTTGAAGTTTGTTTCCAGTGACTTTTTTCCCTTTACCTATCTACTTTGCTTTTAACCTCCTTTACCTTTCGTAAATTCTAAATCTAGAGTTTGGAAGGTAAGTTTTAATGGAGATCTTTTATTTTAAATATGTCAAAAGTCCCCTGATATGTTTAAATGTGTTAATGTAATTAAGATTTTGTCTTCTGTAAATGTGTGGAACTCTAATTCATTTGAGTAAACCAGAGCAAGTTACGTTGTGGCTACCTATTTACCCAGATACAGCAAGGACACACCTGAAGATGGTGTTGGATATGGAACTTACACAAGAAAGTTTAGTATCCAAGACGAGATGACACCCTTGTACAAAGAGTATCATAGGTGACTATATCTTAGTTTCCTTGACTACTAATACATTAGCATATTCTCCAACCACATTTCTTAAACTTTTGAAGGTGTATAACACTTCCTATTTCTTCTTGTGCTTTCTATTCACACATAAGGATAATGCTACTATTGCCCTTTATGACAATTGACCATATTCCTACCAACAGACTAGAAAATAAATTTCAGAAATCTCAGAATACCAAAAATTCAAATTACCGAAGATTATGAAATTGCCACATGGTAAGGAAATGGGAAAAATAGCATATTTCTCGAAGGATTTTCCATGCTTTCCATGTCTACACCACTTCAAATCATCCTTCTTAGACACTAGTGCTCCAACAACAGGCATAAATTTCACTTACAGAAGAATCATAAGCATCAAAAGTTTCCTTACCCTGTGGTTTGAAATTGAAGAGTGGAGGGAGAGGGCGACCATTAGGAAGGCGAGTATTTGGATCTCTTAATTCATCAAAGAAGGGATGAATGCAAGCTTCCAACTGCCATATTGTCACAGGTAAAAGATTAATAAAACTTCAACACATAAACAATTGACTCCAAATGATAGGATCAAACATGCCAGGAAAATTATATTTAAGTTAAACTTACAGCTGTACATCGTAGATTAGGAGAGTACTGCAGGAACCTGGAGACAAGGTCAACTGCTTCTGGGGGTAAAAGTTTCTGAAAAACCTGATGAAGAAAAATAGAGTAACAAAAGGTCTCACTCCACAGAATATCTCCAACCATAGAAAATATAAATGGATGCATAAATGACAAATATAGACATGCATATTGACAAAATAGGCAGAAGGGAAATAGCAGTTTAGATTCAAACACTGAAAGTGCATAGATCCCCAAAATGTATACTATCACAATGTGTAAAAACATTTAATAAAGATAGAGAGGCAAAGCATCTCCCAATAAACTGGATTCCCACACCATGATATCTGGATACATGTGTCATATCCCTAATATGGTCATTTGGTTCCATGAAAACAGAACTTTGGGCCTGGACATCAGGGATGTTTAGTAAATCCCTCAAGAATAACATACCAGAGGCAGTGATAAATTCCTGGTGGTTGGATTTCTATTGGATGGATGTTGGGCAAGGTATCTCCATATTCATAAAGCTAAGAGAAACAATTTAGGATACAATTTTAAAAATCCAAATAGGAAACCTAACATCAAGTCCAGATAGACATCTATGCTCAGCTTGAAGGGGAGTTTTGTGTAGCCTAGCATTATGGGCTTGGACCCATTTATGTTATGTTATGTTAGTTATCTTTGTTTCTTTCTTACTACGCTTAATGGGCCTGGGTTTATTTTGTTTTCATTAAGTTTCTTCCTACATACTAATTAGAGACAGATTGGTCATTGCATTTCTTCCTTAATGCCCTAATATAAAAAAAATGTTGGGGGCTGTTGTAGGGTGTGCCACCCATTTCATTCAAACTCTTATTCTCTTATCTTCTTCCTTCAAGGCTGAATGTAACAAGATTCAGTGTTATTAATAAATTTATGTGATTTGTATGCATTTCCCTAGCACATCCAAGCATTTCCATGCCAATTGTCCGTATCCATACATTTCCAAATGTATCCGTATCCAAACTATCCCATATGATACCCAATACTGAAACTTTAATCCTTGAATACAACTAGTAAGTGCGCTGTTGTACTGGTGGATTTTTTGCCTTTCAACCTAAAGAATAAAAATCTAGCTTCAGATCATCTTACTTGTAGTTTTATCAACATTTTGAACTTGTAGTTGAACCACTCACTTGGATTGATTAACCACTTATTTGCAAAAAAAAAAAATAAAAATAATCAGCTTTGTCAACAACCAAATGACCATTCTGGTTGAACTGCTAACCTATGTAACCAGGTCAATGGACCATGGATAAGACTTTATTCTCCTTTTTTGCTTTTTGGTATTCTTAGCCGTTTCCATCATTAACAACAAAAATTCTCAGTTTTCACACATTTTTGTTTAATATGACAAATATGTAATATTGAAGACACATTCAATTTTTTTTATTATTTAATTTATCACATCACAAGTTAACTTGTTTGATTGAAAGGGAAATGAAGTTCCAATTGATTTTTAGAATATTGGTTTTCTATTAGTGTCTTATATCCCATGGTCAAATCAACTATTAAAACCAGTCAACCCATCAACCAAGATTGTGGGTCTATTTACCATGAAACTACTTGCCTATAAAAAATTATTTACTTGGTCAACAACATGTTGACTTAGCTAATTGAGCCATTGAATTGTTGACCCAATCAATGGGGTCACAAGTTAGACATGAATTCTCTTTTTCTTCTGATGGAGAATTCCGTTTTCATCATCACTAATAAAAATAATTCTTATATATTACACTTGTTTTTTTAATATGATGAATATATAATATTGGAGATGTATCTAAATTTCTTTACAAATTTTCTACATTTTTATACCTTTATATTTTAGTCTATTATTAAATTTTTATATTTAATTATGACATCATGGGTTGACCCATTTGACCCAAAAGGTTCAACCCTTGACCAGCCACCTAGACAAAAAAACAATTTTGTTTTTCAATTGGTTTTAATTTTTTTATATCATTTACATCATTAATAAAATTAATTTTTGTTTAATATGATTAATATATAATATAAGCGGTGTGCCCAAATTTTTCTATAAGTTTTTGTAATTCCATAGTCCTCCATAACCTAACCTTCATTTTTTTGCCTATGCTTACCTAAAATTTGCACTAGTTCCTGCTCATTCTTTTAAAGCCTTCACAAGATACACTTATAAAGGCTCTTTTTGTACATGATCTTAAGGGTTGCTTGCCCTCCTTTTCATGATCGTAATACAATTATACTTATCAAAAAAAATCTATAGTAGAAATAACTCCAAGTTAGATTTTCTTCACACTAATTCCCATAATTAAATTTTGGGATTTGAACCCAAAAGCAGCAAGTTAACTCGTTTTGCCCTGACACCCATGTAAAATAGCTAGTTCTTTGGAAATTAGAAAGAACTAGAATTAAATTATATTAGAATTATGAATTAATGTGCTATGCATTGATGAAAATTATGAGCATACCTTATGCCATGGATGAGCCTTAATCTGTGGGAACTTAAATTCTGTATAGTTTGGATTCATGCATTTGATCTCCTCCCTGGTAGGTGTACCTAAAACCTGCATAAAAGTTATTAAACACATAATAAGTTCAAAATTTAGAACCATGAAACCCATTTAGGGGCCATTTGATAACAGCTGAACTGGCTGAACTGAATTGTTTATTGTTTTGTCTTTTTTTGGATAAATAATTAAATAACAAAACATTTAAGGGTATAGTAAGCAATCCAGTTCAGTTTCAGCTATTAAAGAGGTTACAACCTCCTTAACAACTTACTAAAAGACAAAGAAAAAGGTAAATTCAATTCAGCCAATTCAGCTATCATCAAACACCCCCTAAGATGTCATGGTTGGTAAATAATATCACCTTGATGATTTCAACTAGTTGATCGACTCCACTTTCACCAGGAAACAAAGGCTGCTTTAAACAAAGGATGCATTAAACAGGACACTAAATATGAAGTCAAAATTTTCGAGGGTAAAAGACTACCTGCCCAAGGAGTAGTTCTGCCATCACACAACCTGTAGACCACATATCTATTGCAGTTGTGTATTCAGTAGCACCAAAAATGAGCTCAGGGGCACGATAATATCTTGAACAAATGTAAGAAATATTAGGTTCTCCTTTCACCTAGGTAAAAATTAAGACAGAATCAACCTCAGCCAAGTAAAATGTCAAAATTAATGGCTTGTAAAACATTGGATACGAAAGCTTACTAATACTTTCGCACTCCCAAAATCACATAATTTCAGCAGATGTGTATGTGGGTTCACCTGAATGTGTTTAATAAGTCAAGTGGCATCCAAAAATAGAGCAAAAAGACCATTCATGTAAGAAACATAATATATTCCAATTTGGGATAAACCTGCTATGCTTAAAGGAGTAGAGAAATAAAAAGAACCCAAATTCATGAAACAAATGTAACTTCAGGAGTAGAAATCTTGTCATGTGCTTCAGAACACAAGTGACATCCAGAAATCAACTGAAAAAACCATCTATGTAAGAATTCTAATAAATTCTAATAAAGTGGGATTAACCAGCTAAGTTTAAGCAGTAGAACAGTAAAAAACACTCAAATGCAAAAAAAAAAAAAAAACAGATTAAACCCCAGGAGCAGAAATCCTCTAAAGGGACCATAATTGTAGGTTTAGCTACTATCTTATTTCTCTCTTTATCCATCGTAGGTGGGATCTTCCTTAGTTCTTTTTTTGGTTCTCTTGCTTTTTTATTTCTTTTCATTTTCTTTTAGTTGGCAAGGGGATATAATGTATTTAGGATCCTGTGTTGGATTGAAGTCTTTGTATGTATGAGTATTCGGCTGATAAGAGTTCTTATTAGCCTATACTTGAGTTTAAGTTGTCCTGTACTGAGCCTTTGTTAATGGGCCTAATCCTGTTTAATGTTTTAAGTTGTCTGGGTGTCCCATCACTA
>NW_010729302.1:201707-221317 GCF_000365185.1 Nelumbo nucifera
TAAGTTGTCTGGGTGTCCCATCACTAATCAGGGGCATTCTAGTAACTTCCTGTATCATTGTACTACACCATAATATAAATAATAGTACTGTCGACTGAGTAGAGCAGTTCGACATTCCAGCATCTCTTCTTCTTCTTCTTCTCTTTTCTGCTACTTCGGCTACAGTAATTTAGCTTTCACTAAGTAAGAAATTAGGTGGTAGGTATAGGAGATTTATGTTTTCTACTGTACTGATAACAAGATTTTTCTTTTTTTCTTTTTTTTCTTTTGAAATAAGTCTACTGAGAACAAGATATCAAGATCAAAGAATGTTGTTAAGAAAGCAAATAGATAGAAGAGGGTACAATAAAAATCAAAACCTCCCAATTCAAGTTGAAATAAACCAGCTAGCCAACTACCCCATCCCAGCAAACTGAAGAAGCTAATCTGGAAGGGTTTAGCCACAATAGAACACACTTCTCTCTAAAGCACCCCCTCCCAGACCCTCCAAAATGACAACTAATGTGAGAGAATCTCTGTTGCAAGCATACTCTTCACTAACTCAATTAGAAAGGAGTTAATCAAACCATTTAAAAAGGTATTTGCCTCATGTAGTCAATAATTGGGAGAATCAACATCATCATCCAAGCCTCATCCCAACTATATGGGGTCAGCTACATGAATCCTTTTTCACCAGCCAGTTTTGTTTATTGCAATATCCTTTGTTAAATTATTGGCACTTAAATCATTTCTTACTACTTCTACTCATGTCCTTCTCTACCCCTTTCCCTTCTAGCCCCTTTCAACTTGCAACAAATCACATCTTCTTACAGGTTGGATAGATAGTCAACAGAATTGGATTGGAATTCTTTCTTCCTATAAGTCAGTCAGAAGCCCTTTACCATTGTCTATCTGCCTATCTGGTTATAGGCCTATTATGTTGAGACCTAGTAAGTAGGGGCAAATACAACCAGGTTCAACCTATGAAACCACATGGAAGAAGAAAGACTTGTGTGGATCACTTGAAAGGGTCCATAATGATAAGTCACTCATTGTTGTTCTCTTCTTTTCTTCCTCTTTTTTCTCTAATTTTCCCAAGTTTACATCAGATTTAGAGGACTGATTTACAACTTGGTATCAGAGTAGGTTTCTTTCTTTCTTCTTTTCTTCTTCCTCTTTTCCCATACACCCTTCGATTAAAAAAGTGTATGGAGAGATAGGTTCTCTATAGTTCGGAGGATCTTTGGCCTAGTTGGTAGAGGGTTTGGAGAGTGTAAATCTGGCCGGATATTGCCAAGAAGTGGTGTTGTACTGTTTCTGCCCAAAACCCTAGCCGATTAGAGATTTTCGAAGTTACAAGTAAAAGTAAAGCTTTGGGTGTGGCGCTCTGTGCTTGGGAGGTGTCTTTTGACTTCTAAAAGAGGACGGTTCAGGTTTGGAAGAGATTGGGAAGCTCTAGTAGGAGTGGTTGCATCTTCTATCTTTCTCCCCAACAGTCGGACGCAGTGAAACCCTAGTTTTCAAGCATCTGGGTACTGGTTTGACTTCAAGTAAGTTTATAAGGACCAAATTTCTGGCTTTTTTTATTTTCATTTCATTAATGGAGCAATACGGAAGTGAGTTCAAGCAGGTGCCGATTTCCGGGCTTGGCTCGGTAGATTCCGTTTTGACTGGTGTGACAACAATCAAGCTAGATGGGACAAATTATTTTGCTTGGGCACAATCTATAAGGATTTATGTCTGTAGTAGAGGAAAATTAGGGTACCTCACAGGCAGTAAAGTGAAACCCGAAGAGACAGACCCTAAATATAGAAATGGATGCAGGAGAACTATACTGTCATAGGATGGTTAGTCAATTCTATGCAGCTTCATATAAGTCAGCATTATCTCTGGATGTCCTCTGCCAAGGAGATCTGGGACAGTTTTACTGAAACTTATTCACAAAAGTTAAATGTGGCTAGAGTCTACAAGCTGAAAAGTGATGTGAAGAACCTAAGACAAGGGGAGAAGAGTGTGGCAATCTACTATTCTATACTAAAATCCTTATGGCAGGAAATTGATGTTATGGAGACAGTTGCATAGGAGACTAAGAATGATTCAAAAATGTTTAGGAAGTTGGTGGAAAGAAACAGGGTGTTTAAATTTCTTACTAGACTCAACCCTGAGTTTGACATCATTAGGCAGAATATTCTAGCCAAAGATGATGTTACTCTTGCCCAGGCATATGCTATGGTGAGCAGTGAGGAGAGTAGGCGGCAAGTTCAGTTACAGAGTCCACCTACGGAACACTTTGCACATGCGGGAATAAAGTCGAAGGGTCCAACTAAGAAGAAGGAGCAAGTATGTGAATATTGCAAGAAACCGAGGCATACAAAGGACACTTGCTGGAAGCTTCATCCTGATCTTCTTCCTGACCAGTTTAAGAATAACAACAATTTTAAGAAGGGCAATCAGATAGGAAAGCCAAAGACAGCTAATGTTGCCACAGTACCGGAAGGAGAAAGTAAGGAGAGTGAAGAGAAGTCCATTGAACAGTTGGCAGCAATGAAGGCAGACTTTGAAAAGTATGGTAGGCTGTTATGTCACTTGGAGGCTACTATTTCTACATCTTCAAGCAACACATCATCATCATCAGCATTTGCTCACTCAGGCATTCGTGCTTCTGCAAACCATGCTTCAGTTTCAGGGAATCATAAATGGCTCTAGTGCATCAGACCATATGAGCAGCTTGTCTAACCTTTTCTGTTCATACCACTTGGTTCTGGTGCATCAGACCATATGAACAGCTTGTCTAACCTTTTCTATTCGTACCACCTTCTCTCTGGTAAAGAGAAAATATCCCTTGCTCCCATTTCTAGCAAAGGGGATATAAAAACCTTTGACACCCTTTATTTATCATCTGTCTCTCATGTCCCTAAACTTAATACAAATCTTTCATCTATTAGTAGCCTGACAAAATCCATGAACTGTAGCATAACTTTCTTTCCCACTCATTGTGTTTTTCGGGACCTATAGTCTCAGAGGACGATTGGGAGTGGCCATGAGGCGAACGGAATATACTTGCTGAACATACCTCATAGTGCTCTTGGACCACCTCATGGAGTTGCCTTGGAGTCAGTCTTGTTAGAGTCTATTGACAAAATCATGTCATGTCACTTTTGGTTTGGTCATTTGTCTTTTTCTGCTTTGAGTCATTTATTTCCAGAGATATGTTTAAGGGGGTGTCTTTATCAAGTCTTCATTGTGAGTCGTGTGAACCAGCAAAGCATTGTAGACAATCTTATTCAGTAAGCAATAAAAGATCTATTTCTCCTTTTCATATTGTTCACTCTGATGTGTGGGGGCCATATCATTTGCCTACTATGGGGGCTTACAAGTACTTTATCCTTTTTATTGATGATTACTCTCGTTACACTTGGATTTATCTCATGAAATCCAGGAATGAAGTATCAACGATTGTGCAAAAATTTCATGAACTCATTCTTACCCAGTTTAACACCTGGATCAAAATATTCCATTTTGATAATGCTAGAGAGTATTTTGAGAAAACCCTCTCAGCCTATCTTGAAACTTTTGGTATTATTCATCAAAGTTCTTGTTCCTACACTCCACAACAGAATGGAGTGGCGGAAAGGAAGAACCGACATGTGGTTGAAGTTGCCAGATCCCTCCTTTTTGCATCCCATGTTCCTATAAAATTTTGGGAAGATGTTGTCCTTACTGCTACCTTTTTGATTAACCGTATGCCTTCCTGGGTTCTTGGCTTCAAAACCCCCTTTAGCCTTCTCTTTCCAGATGAGGATCTCTTCTCTCTTCCTCTCCGTGTTTTTGGGTGCACTTGCTATGTGCATGTTCACAGCCATCAAAGGCACAAATTTGAACCTAAGGCTCGTAAATGTATTTTTCTGGGATATGCCCCCACACAGAAGGGATATTGCTGTTTTGATCCAGTTAATGGCACTCGTTTTGTATCTCGTGATGTCACATTTGCTGAGACTACTCCTTTCTTTAGTATTCCTCCTGAGGGGGAGAAATCTGAGGAACCCTTTGCTATGTCTCTAGCAGTTCCTCTTCTTGTTCCTTTTGAGTCATCTCATGAGGTGTCCACTTCTCTCACTGGGCCAACCTCCAATATTCCTGTCCCTCCTCCTCCACCTCATCCTCCTGTAATTCCTCCTCATCCCGTACTTCAAAGGTGGTACCAAAGGCACAAATTCAGACATGGGCAAGTTGTTTCCACTCCTACAGAAGAGCCTCTTGCTCCTCCCATCATTACTGAGGTAACAGGGTAATAGATCAGCCTTCCTCTGACCCAGCTACATCCTTCCCAGACCTTGATCTTCCTATTGCTCTCCGCAAGGGCAAGCGGAAGTGTACAGCCCATTGAATCTCCAAACACCTATCTTATAACCTTCTATCTCCTACCTACTACTCTTTTCTTGCTTTTGTTTCTTCCCATGTGATACCCAGGTCTGTACCAGAAGCCTTATCTAAACCTAAATGAAGGGATGCTATGATGGCTGAACTGGATACTTTGCATAAGAACCATACCTAGGATATTGTTGACTTGCCTGAAGGGAAGGAACCAGATTTGCCATTAAATATCACTCTGATGGCTCTGTTGAGAGGTTTAAGGCCAGGTTGGTTGCTAAAGGCTACACTCAAATGTATGGTATTGACTATCTTGAGACATTTGCTCTTGTGGCTAAGATGACCTTAGTCCGGGTTTTGTTATCTCTAACTACTACTTTTGATTGGCCTCTCCACCAGTTTGATGTTAAAAATGCCTTCTTGAATGGCGATCTACATGAAGAGGTCTATATGTCTTTGCCTCCAGGGATGTATGGAAAGGAAATGTAGGGGAAGGTGTGTAAACTGCAGAAATCTCTTTACGGTCTCAAACAGTCTCCTCGGGCTTGGTTTGAGACGTCCAGGGCTGCTCTTGTCTCATTTGGTTACACACAAACTCAATCGGATCATACCTTGTTCTTGAAAAGAAGTGGCTCTCTGGTGACCTTTTTGATAGTCTATGTTGATGATATTGTGGTCACGGGTAATGACAAGAGGTCAGTAAACTCAAAAGATTTCTTAACTCTGAATTTGAGATCAAGAATTTAGGAGATCTCCGATATTTTCTGGGCATTGAAGTTGCTCGATCTAAAGATGGTATCTTCATTTCTCAACGCAAATATGTCCTTGACCTCCTTGTTGAGACTAGCAAATTTGGTGTTAAACCAGCCTCCACTCCTATTGATCCTAATCACAAGCTTTCTACTACAGATGGTGAACTTTTATCTGATAAGGGAGTGTTTCAGATACTGCTTGGGAAGTTGTTATATCTTTGCATGACTCGGCCGGACATTTCCTATACAGTGAGTATTATTAGTCAATTTATGCGTTCTCCTAGAGATACTCATATAGCTGTTGTAGAAAGAGTTCTGTGTTACTTGAAAGGTATTCCAGGGAAAGATATTCTATTTGCCAAACATGGACAAATGAAGCGGGAAGCATACACTGATGCTGATTGGGCAGGATGTATTGATGATAGGAGATCCACCTCAGGTTATTGTACTTTGGTGGCAAGGAATATTGTTTCATGGAGGAGTAAGAAATTGTCTATAGTTGTCATATCCTCTACTGAAGCCGAATATAGGGCTATGGCACATGGTGTGTCAGAATTATTGTGGCTACAATCCCTTTTAAAAGAATTGGGAGTTGACTATGAGAAGCCAATGATGCTCTACTGTGACAACCAAACAGCTATCAATATTGCATATAATCCTGTTCAACATGATAGATCTAAGCACATTGAGGTTGATAGACACTTTATACGGGAAAGAGTTTCCTCAGGAGAAGTTTGTTTGCCATTCATCACCTCAGAAGAGCAGCTGGCTAATATTTTGACCAAGGGAGTTCTGAGAGGGAAGCTGACACATTATAAGCAAGTTGGGCATGATTGACATCTATGCTCAGCTTGAAGGGGAGTGTAAAGAGACTGGGCTGAATGGGACCTAGTATCTTTTCTTGTAGTATGTTTTATTTATTTGTTAGCTAATCGGCCTATCTTAATGGGCCTGTTATTTCTTTTGCCAGTTCTCTTTATGTTACTGCCTAGCTGGCCGCCCACTTAAAGGTATACTTGTAATTATGTTAAGATTGAAGTTTAGTAAAAGGATTAGAAAAGGGAGGGAAGAAACATTCGAACTCTTCTTCTTCTTCCTCCTCTTTTCTCCATCTTCCTTCTCTTGTACTGCTGTTCTCTTCTTTTCTTCCTCTTTTTTCTCTAATTTTCCCAAGTTTACATCAGATTTAGAGGACTGATTTACAACTGTCTAGAAAGAGAACACTTAAGGAAGACTTGAACCCCAAAACTCAGGAAGGCATACGGTTAATACGATATGTAGTTGTCATCACTACATCACCCAAAACCTTACAGGGACATGGGAAGCAAAAAAGATGCTTCTAGCAACTTCCACAATGTGTCGATTCTTTCTCTCCGCTACCCCATTTTGTTTTGGAGTGTGGGCACAAGAGCTTTGGTGAACAACTCCAAACTTCTCAAAATAAGAGGCAAGATCCTTCTTAAAATACTCCTTAGCATTGTCTGATCGGAATATTTTGATCTGGATGTCAAATTGGGTAAGCACAAATTCATGAAACTATTGAACAAGTTTAGGCACTTCAGCACGTGAACACATAAGATACAACCAAGTGTAATGAGAGAACCCATAAGATACAACCAAATTTTTTGTAGCCTCCTATGCAAGGTAAATGGTAAGGCCCTAGCAAATTCAAGTGAACAATGTTAAAAGGAAAAATGGATCTTTTATTACTTGTTAGATAAGAGTTTCTACAATGTTTTGAAAACTCACAGGACTCACAATGTGGACTCAATATACTGACTCCTTCAAACAGTGAGGAAACAAAATCTTTAAAGAAGAAAAAGATAGATGACCCAAGCGATGATATAACATGACATAACTAACTCTGAAACTGTAGATCCAAAAGCTGATTTTTGAGGTAGTATTTGGCTCTATTCATGCATTTCCAATAGGTATATCCCATTCGCCTCAAGGCCACTCCCAATCACCTTCTGAGATTTCATGTCCTAAAAAACACAATAAGGAGAGAAAGTTACACTACAGTTCAGAGACTTGGTCAAATTACTAACTGAAAGTAGGTTGGTATTAAGTTTAGGTACATGAAGCACAAAAGTCAAAGTAAGGAAGTCTGAGGTTCTAATGTCCCCCCTTTCCTGAGATAGGGCAAGAGAACCATCAGCAAGGGATATTTTGTCACAACCATATAAGAGTTGGTAAGTAGTGAATAAAGTGGAAGCACTAGTCATATGGACAGAAGCACCAGAATCTATTATCTAGGGGATCCTACGATTACCTGAGATGGAGGCATGATTCATAGTAGCACGAATACCTAAGTGATCATTGGTAGAGGGGGGAGTTGTTACTGGGTGGAGCGGAAGCTGAAGTAGACTCCAGATGACTGATGATGCAGCCATATTTCTCATATTCAGCCCTATAGACTTCTCATCACATTGCCCCTTCTCAGCATTACAGGAGGTGGCTACATCAGCCTTGCCTCCTTTCCCATTCCCACTCTTTCTATCATTGTTATTATTATTCTTGAATTTGGGGGGTAGGAACTCTGGATGTAACTCCCAACAGGTATCTTTTGTGTGCTTTGGCTTCTGCAGTATTCACACACAACCTCCTTTCTCTTGGTGCCACTCTTTTGCTTCGTCCTAGCATTTAGCAAAGTGTTCCATTGGGGCCTCCACAATCTGAACCTGTCTCTTGCTCTCCTTAGTACTAACCATAGAATAAGCCTAAGAAAGGGTCACCTCATCCTCAGCTAACACATTTTTTCTAACTATACCATACTCAGGATTGACTCCGGTTAGGAACTCAAAAACTGATTCCTCTCCAGTAATTTCCTATGAGTTTCAACATCTTTTGTGCATCCCCATTGAATTGTCTCCATCAAATCAATTTCCTACCACATAGACCTCAATATTGAGAAATACACAACTAATGGCTTCTCCCCCTATCTCAAATTATTCATATCATTCTTAAATTTGTAGGCCCTAACAACGTTTAACTTCTATGAATAGGTCTCCTTAACAATATCCCATACCTCCTTAGCAGTCTCTAACCACAAGTAGTGTTGACTAATATGAGGTTGCATAGAGTTCACCAACCATCCTAAAACAGTGTAATTATCCTGCACCCACTTCTAATGGGTAGGATCATCCTCCTTGGGTTTTGTCTTACTCATAGTGATATACCCCCATTTTCCTCTACTACAAACATGAATTTTTATTGATTGAGACCATGCCAAATAGTTTGTGCCATCTAGCTTCATAGTAGTCATTGCCCCACAAAGATTCTCTACAAACCCCTGACCACATCCGGAGTCTGTAGGGTATTTTGTCTCACTTCTAGTATGCTCCATTGATCAAACAGAGGCAAACGAATATCAAAATAAGATACTACTAATCAAAAAACACTAACATGAGATTTTATGTAGTAGAAAACTAGGGTTTCACAGCACCCGGCAGAATGGGAGAAAATGGACAAGAGAGGGAATTTGTGGCCACTCCTACCAGGGACTCTAGAAACTTCTCCAAATGGGTCAGTAAACTCCCTTTTAAGCCCCAAGCGCCAGCTTCAAACTATCTCTAAACCCCTTAGTCTGATTTCTCCAATCAGCTAGGGTTTCTGGGAAAAATCTCCAAGAACCTGCCTTGGGCCTCAATTTAAATGATAAATCTTCTCCAGAAATCTCCCCTAACTAGGCAGCACCGATCTTCAATCAATCAGCATCTTACTTCTCCATACACATTGTATATGGGCCTAAGAGAAGAAAAGCAATAAGTGGGAACTTGCTCTGGTACCAAGAAGAAAACCAGTCCAAGAATTTCCTACTTGTATAACAAGAAAAATAAGAAGGAAGAAGAGAGAGAGAGAGTTGTTCAAGACAAAGAAGAAGAAGTTGGAGAAAAGAAGAGAAGAGAAGAAAAAACATCCCTCTCTCACTCCCTTAGTCTCTTTATATATGTGCCGGACTAATTTAAAGGAAAAATTACATAGGTGCCCTTGGTTAGGCAGCTGACCCAATAAACATAAGAACTGATGTGTTAAGGGCCCATAAAGATAGCCAATTACAGTAGAAATAAAACAATAAACAGCTGAACTAAAGCAAGGCCCATTCGGCCACCAAACTAAGGCCCATTTGGCCCAATCTCTCTACATATCCCTCTACCTCTGCTCTAACTGCTGCTAATGTCTCCAGGGGAAGAATCTGAAGTAACTGCAGGAATAGCATTCCCCTTCATGTTCTAGAGTCTCTTTGGTACCAATGAGAATATAACTTCCAACAAGTGTCCCTAGTATGTATTAGTTTCTTTGAGTAGTCACATACAACTTCCTTGTTATCTTCCCATTTGCTCTCCTTTTCCTTTAACTGGGAGCCTTAGGTTTCACTATAGCTGTGTAGCACGAGCTGTAGAATTAACAAAAGGGGTTTGCAACATGAGCCATCACCTATTCTCCTCAGAGTGTATTACTAATAATAAAGTATGAATAAAATGTATGAAGAGCATTTTGGGGATAAAAAATAAGAATGTTGTCATGTCTGTTGTCTAAACTTAAGTGCTAAGACCTCTTTAAAGAACAGTCTGAAGTCCGAAAAAAAAATAATATTTTTCAGACTTCAGACATGTAAAACAGACCAAAAGAACAACCCCTAAGTCATATTGTCACAAGTAATAATTTCCTACCTGACAATACGACACAATACATTAAGTCCAGACAAAAACTCAAAGGCTTCATTCCTTTCCAGTAACTTCCTGTCTGTAGCTGCATTTTTTTACATTCCCACAAAACAGTCTCTAAGAGATAAATCTCCTGCAAAAAGAGTTCAGTATAGAAAAGTGAACCAATTAAGGTTCCTCTGCCTATTTCAAATTATTCACTTCAGTACTTCACTAGTAGGCCCTTGAAACATTTAGAGCCTGAGAATAAGTCTTTGTGACATTATCCTAAGCTTCTTTGGCTGTCTACATCTATGGACAATTCCTACTAATGTGAGGATGTTTGAATTACAAAGTCAGGTCATTACCATATAGTTTTTTTGGTAATAAATTAAAAAGAAAATTTATCCATTTAAAAGAGAAAGGAGTACAGAAAGAGGTGATAAGATATCACCAAAAGAAAAAACAACAAGCTCACCACCCACCAAAACAACTTTCAAAGTACAAAATTGAGCCCTTGCCCAGATGTTTCAAAAGAAAAATAAGTCTGCCCACAAGCCTCCCACGACTACTCCCCAATTCAAAATTCACATCCAACTCCCAAAAATCAAGGCCTTCCCCTAGATGCAGAAAGAAAAAATATGAACTTCTCTAGTGAATAAGTATTCAACAGGATATTCCCTTTCCAGTTCCTTAAACAATTTCCTTGCAACTGCCTCCCCTCCCACAAAATTCTGCCCTAACAATTTACTTACTTGGACCTCTTCTTCAACGACTTTTTCCAAATCATCATTCTTCTCTACCTCCCTCACTCTATCAAAAATCACCGCGTTTCCTCTTGACTCTTATCATCCTTTTCCCCAATCTCACTCTCTTTCTTCTCTTCTTCTGCATCCATACACAAACCTTCATCTTGAGAACTAGAACTCGTTTTCACCTTACTCTTCTTAATCTTACTCTGAACTTTATTGAAAAAAGTACTCTTCTTACTGCCTTTCTGCATTTTGTTTTTGAGCTTCAGTTACAGGTGAAAAGACATAAATGCCCCAAGGCAGCAAAACATAAGAAACAAAACAAAATAAATATCATACTGACATAAACAGCATATGGCTAGCAAGGAAAAAGCATAGAAACAAAAAAGCATAATAATCTGATGACAATCTCAACACATTTAAAGCTAGACTGAGTGTGAACACCACTGGAAGTCTTTGCACTTGTAGAGCTTCATAAAAAGTATTCTTCCATAAGTTATAACTTGAATTGATTGCTGTAATTTGGGTTGGGGATTCTGCTGCTTAAAGAAGTTCTAGTCCTAGAGAAAACATCCCTCGTGTATGGAGATTTGCTCTTCATAAGAGCAAATAGATTTTTCTTTGTATTAAAATTTTGAAAACCAATTTTCAGCACTTTCTTTAGAAATTCCTCTCACACTTTTTAATTCTAAGTTCAGGCATGCAATATTGCTTCAACTCCCCATACAAAATTTTACAGGCTTCTTAATGCAGTAATCAAGATGTAGCTACTGCTTATGGTATAACAAGCAGGGTAGCCCTGCTTCTTAATGCAGCCATCAAGAGAGTAGCCCTGCTATACAATCCACCAAGCAATCCCTAAGCTACTTGCTTAGGGAAGAAGGGGCTGAGTTCTAGCAGTGTCCAAACTGCTAATATATGAAGAATCTGACAGAAACCAGGGTTGATATCCTGTGGTTTTGTGCAGGAAAATAGAGAAGAGAAGAGCAAAAATAAATAAATAAACTGTATTTATTCCTTCCAGAAAAAAAAAAAAAAAAAAAAAAAAAAAACTGCCTTACAATCTGTTCTAGCTGTCTTAAGTAGACCCTACCATACTTGGACTTGGAAAACAACTAGGAAATCAATATTAGAAAGACTACTAAGCTGAAAATAATTCAGACTTAGAAAACAATTAGAAAGACTCCTAAACTGAAAATAACTCTTATGATAAGAATCATAGACTGACAAATAACTCTTATAAGACTCCGAAACTGAAAATAACTCTTATGATAGGAATAATAACTTGACAAATAACTCTTATAATGAGAACCATAAGTTGGCACCTAAAAGGGCCTTTTCAAAAATGAAACCGAAGATGACATAGGTCCACTTGGTTGAACTAACAAGTACGCCTCAGGGCAGGCATTGCCCCCTTTGAGAATGCAATTTAGCCCCCGTGGGGTGGTCCCGTTGTTTAAAGAACTGACTTGTGGCCTCCTCAGGGTCTGATGGAGGTTGAATGGGCTGCAATCGATTATTTTGGGGTAGCAGGGTTGATGCTCTGCATCACTTCTTCCCTGCAAGAAAAAATGAAAATAAACAAACCTCCACCTAAATTTCTGACCTTTACCAGTGTCACAATAATCCATTCTTTAGAAACCCATTCATCTTCTTTCTTCTGGTGGATTTAATAAAATGACCCACCAGAAAAAGATTAAAAGAAAATTGCCCTCCCTATGTGTCATCCCTACAAGGATTTCTTTATGGAAAAGATTGAAACATCCAACCCAGAGCATTCTAAGTTGTAACCAAAAGAGAAGGAAAGATCATATTCTTCATCCTGAAATTAATGATAAGTCCAAATTCTCCACTATCATATTCTTCAAAATGGTTTCAATTTTCAATGGAAACAAAAGCATTCAGTACATGGCAATTTGCATACAGAATAAGGACTTTGATTTAATTGCATATTCCATCTTTAGGTTATAACCTTCATCACACGCCACCTTGATTCAAGGTTTCCATTCTGAATATAAATAAAGTCATTTCACTCCCAACATTACATTACCATGCAAAGATGCAACAAATCGACTTGCATTCGTAAGTAAATATAGCACATTGACTTGCACTCTTAAGAGTTAAACACCCAATTCCAATTTTCGATAATGACAGGAGCCGCACTGCTTAAGGCATTAAATTTGAAATTAGAAGGAAATTTAAAATAAAATATAGCCACCAAACCAATGAAATGTGGACCAATTCAAAAGAAATTGCATCACTCAAGTATACACACATGGTAGTGAAAAGCAACAATTTTACTCAGTGCAGTAGGAAGCACCATACCAGTAAGTTCTGGGGCTTAATATCACGGTGACAAATACCAACACAGTTATGTATGTAAGCAAGTGCCCTGCAGATCTGCACCAAAACCAAAATGGGAAAAAGAATAGCACTGAGAGAACTGAAGCCTGTATATCAATGAAAAAGGTAAGAATGTATTCACGCCAGTATCAGATCAACTCTACCAAATAAAAAGAACATTTGTGCTGGACATGATTGATTCTATAACTCAGTGGATTCTCAAGAGACCATTCAAGATCTCATTTTATGCTTTCCCTTTCTTTTCTGACATAGACTAATAACAAAGGAATATTTTCTTGTTTTTGCCAATTAAAGAAAAGGATCAACTGTAGCATTTCTACCAAAAATTAACTTCATTTGACTAATTATGCCCTCTTCTACAAGCATATGTGATACAGGACTAGGATATGAAAGAAGTAGAACCCAGGAAAATGTCAGCAATGACAGTTCTATAATTTTTGGATATTCTATATTTTCTCAATTTTGGTTTTTCTGTGTAGTTTTCTAATTTGTAACATTAGGTAATGACCTTTCTTTATGTATTTTTCTACTTTAAACTTGTTATAAGTGTCTTTAACTAGTCTAGTGAATAAAAAAAAACATGTTAAAAAGTATTATAGAGAGTTTTTAAATTTTGGATAAAATGAAGTTGATCTCTTCCAGTTTTATTTATGCCTATTATCAATGGGTTAAAACTTTCACGTTTGGGTTGATTTGGTATCTTTAAAAAGGTTTTCAACCATCTATGCAACAGCAAGATCTTATGAATCAAATGTTATAGAAAAGAGATTACAATTTTATTGGCAGGAGGGATCCCACTATTTTCAGGCTAATGATGTCGCACTCTACTTCCACCTCGTTGCAAGAGGGTTTCCAATTTTCTACCATTGCTATTCCCTCTCTAGTGGCAGCTCTGAGCAGATTCTCAAATCGGCTGCCCCTTCTATTGCCGGAACAAAGAACATTATATCCTGCAAAACTCCTCCCCAGTCAGCCACCTTTCTATCCAATCTAACCACCTTTCTTCTTCTTCACTCCTCCATACTCCCCTCAGCCATCAATTTCGAGCATATGGAACTTCCACAAATCCCTCCTCCTCCTACCGGTTTCTTCGCGCCGTAGGTATTCTCAGACGAGTGTCTCAACTTGGGGATTACCATAGGAGCCTTCATGCGTTCTGCTCAGTTCTCCAGAAGCCACATCCTCTGTTCATAAATGTCCAGGGCCTCCGCAAACATCAGCCACCCTTGTTCTTTTCCAGAAGGAATACAAACTATCTGCTTCTTACCAGGTCTGAACATTTCTGTCAATTGAATGAAATCTCCCATCATTGCTCTTCTCCACAATAAATTTTTTCATTTGCAGATATAGTTCCCCTTTCCATCCAGTCTCTGTGATGGAAGATAAAGTGCCATCGATGAACCCTTTCAACCAACTTGAAGGTTCCCCACTTAACACCACTACAGATTTTCTGTCTTCTCTGATTTTGATTGCCGAGCTACCACCTGTCTCTTTTAACAGGAATCTCTTCTTTTCCACAACAAAAAACTTCTTCCACCTATTAGCCAGAACCAAACCTCTCCTCCATCCTTCATTAACGTCCAGCCACTGAAGACCTTATTTTCTTTTTATCTTCCCAAGAAAATTCAAGCTATTCTTCTCTTGTATCCCCTCACAAAACACCTTGAGAGCTTTTTAATAGAACCCAGAATCCAGAAAGATCCAGAAATTCTTTCTACCGCCTGACGAGCAACCTTTGATGCTCCAACTGGTTCGCTAAAGCCAAAGTAGGGAATCGCCACCTGTTGCCCCATATCTAGTAGAGGAACCTACATTTCCCATTGGCTCATCTGAGATTCCACGTCGAGCTGATAGAGATACAGGTATGGCCCCTGTGCCCAATAATGTTTCTATTCCTGTTGATGCTACACCTATTTCTGGCATTGTTGCATCTCTCCAGTGTGTGTGAGAAAATGGCTTGCTGGTAGGATCTGGGAATATTTGTGACAGACAAACACATCAGAGAAAGAATTATGGTCTGAGGGAAAACCATAGCGGTCAGGTGATCTGGAAACTCTAGTAAGACGGCATAAGGTAGGAACATCAGTAGATGGAGAAGTTGTGGTAACAAGAGGGATGGCATACTTATACGAGCTGGTCTAGATGAAGAACCATCCTCCCCTCCCATCACTACTTTGAGGTCATACAATTCCCTTGCAAACTTAAGTGTCAACACACTTGGGATACAGGAAACCTCATTCACCTCCACCAGGATTCTTGCCATGTCCAGCTTATCCTAAGCACTATTTCTGCTATCAAATGCAGGGGATTTCCTACAGCATTCCCTAATCTCCTGACAGGTGAGAATGCTCCATGCATGCAGAGGGATGCTACCACACCAAGCCACATTGCACATCTTCTCTTTTTATCACTTACCATCCCTGATGGCAAGAACCACTTCCCCAAACGTAAATCAATCTCTCTGCATTTCTGCTTTTTGTGTCCAGAACCCAGTCCACAACTTCTCTACTATGAAAATAAACTAGAAGAGACCACCATTTAGTCTCCTCACCCCCCATCACCCTTTCCTTTCCCCATTCCAAAACTGCCCAAGATTCAACCTTCTCAGCACCCAGCTCATTTCCCACAAGTCTCCCAACTAGCTTCGCCTGGAGGACATTCATCCTCTCCTCCATTGCCCCCACCTTCCTAACATCCAATCAAACTACCAGTCTTCCTCTCCTCCACCTTACTAAACCAACCAAATTTACACTCGTACAAACTGGTTGATAATGATTACATCATTTTTGTGAATAATTCAATTAACCCTAGTTCAGTTCTAGGTCTGAAGTAAGAATGGAAGAAGAAAAAGAACAAGAAGAAGAGAGAGAGAGAGAGAAAAGAAGGAGAAAAGGTTCAGTCTGAGAAGAAGAAAAGTCACCTCTCTTAGCCGACCCACTTTGTATTTATTCTCTTTGTATTAGATTACAAAAGACAGAGTTGTCCCTCATTAAGTATGGGACACACAACTTAAATCCAGACAAAATAGACAACTTAACCTTAATTAGATAGACAAAAGACTTAACTACCCTCGTACTGTCGATTCTAACACTCCCCCTCAAGCTGGAGAGTATATATCATATAGTCCCAGCTTGTCACATATGTAATCCACCCTTCCCCGACTCAGCCCTTTTGTAAACAGATCTGCCCACTGGTTTCCTGAACTCACATGAGTTGTATTTATCACTCCGTTGATCACCTTTCTCTCTTACAAAGTGGCAGTCAACTTCGATATGCTTTGTTCTCTCATGAAAGACTGGATTAGAAGAAATGTGGACAGCAACTTGATTATCACAGTACAATCTCATGGGCCTGTCAATTGAGAACCCCATTTCCTACAAAAGATTTTTCAACCACACTAATTCACATGTAGTATGAGCCATAGCCCTGTATTCAGCTTTTGCATTGCTTCTTCCCACCACTGTTTGTTTCTTGCTCTTCCAAGTTACCAAATTGCCACCAAGGAAGATGTACAATACCCTGTAGTGGATCTCCGATCAAACATAGATCCGGCCCAGTCAGCATCTGTGTACCCCTCTATGTCAAGAGTTCCTCCATTTTTGTATAACAGTCCACGATCTGGAGCTCCCTTCAGGTACCTAACTATTCTTAGAACTGCTTCCCAATGCAGGAGTCGAGGATGTTGCATAAACTGACTCACCATCCTTACAGCAAATGATATATCTAGCCGAGTAATAGTCAAATAGTTCAATTTTCCTACCAACCTCCTGTACCTTCTAGGATCATCAAACTCTTCACCTGCATCAATACTCAACATTCGGTTCCATGGGTGTTTCAGCTGGTTTGGAACCCAACAACCTTGTTTCTTCAAGTAAATCAAGGACATACTTCCTTTGGCACAAGTTAATTCCATGCCTTGACCTTGCAACTTCTATTCCCAAGAAATATTTCAGCTTACCTAGATCTTTTGGGTGAAAGTGATCCTGTAGAAAGTTTTTCAACCTGTCAATCTCATTGTTGTCACTACCAATTATGACAATATCATCCACATACCCCACTAACAAGATTTTCCCAGCTTCTGATTCACAATTGAACACAAAATGGTCTACTTGACACTGTTTCATGCCAAAGTTCTTCACTACTCCACTGAATCTGCCAAACCACACATGTGGAGATTGTTTCAGTCCATAAATCGCTTCTTAAGTCTGCAAACTTTACCATCCTCCCCCTAAGCAACAAACCCTAGTGGTTGTTGCTCCATATATACTTTCTCAAATAGATCACCATGTAAGAAGGCATTTTTTATGTCAAGCTGAAAGAGAGGCCAATCATAAATTGTTGCTAAAGAAATCAACACCTAAACTAAACCAATTTAGCCACAAGAAAAAATGCCTTCGTATAGTCAACACCATATAACTGAGAATAGCCTTTGGCCACTAACCTATCTTTCAACCGTTGTAGACCCACTTACATCCAACAACATATTTACTGGGAGGGAGAGTGGTAAGTTCCCATGTGTGGTTGTGTGCCAAAGCAGACAATTCCTCTTCCATTGCTTGCCGCCACCCTGGAGAAGTGATGGCTTCTTGGACAGTCTTAGGAATGGAAATAGATGATAACAAGGATATAAAATGTCGATGGGAAGCAAAAAGGTGAACAATAGAAACATAATGAGAAATAGGATGAGATGTACAACTACGTTTACCTTTCTGCAATGCAATAGGAAGATCATGGCCAGAAGGAGGAGGTGCAACCACAGGATCCGTCAACGAGGGCTGAACTGGAGGAGGAGCTAGTGCTCTTTTGTGAGTATACACTTGTGTGATTGGTGGCCTTGTAGTATTAACCTGCATTGGAGAAGACGATGACTAAGATAGAATAGGAACCATAAGAAGAAGGTCCTCAACTGGGACTGGAAGTGGAAACATAGGAGCAGAAGGAGGGACATCAGCATTCGAGAAGAATGGGACCGACTCAAAGAAAGTGACATCAGAACACACAATGAACCAATGAGAGCTAGGGTTATAATACTTATACCCTTTCTGGGTTCTGGAGTAACCAAGGAAAATGCATTTTGTAGCACGTGCATCTAACTTGTCTAGTCCAGACCCTAAATTCTGAACAAAACAAACACAACCAAAGACTTTAAGAGTAAGAGAAAGGAGAAAGAGTAGGGAACAAGATTGAGAAAGGAGATTGACTTCCAATGATGCACATGGGCATCCGATTGATGAGAAAACTTGATGTAAGGACAGCATCACTCCAAAAACGCTTTGCAACATTCATATCAAGCATAATTGACCAAGCAGTTTCAAGTAAGTGTTGGTTTTTCTGTTCAGCCACGCCATTCTGTTGTGGGGTATAAGAATAAGAAGTTTGGTGAATTATCCCATGGTGCTCTAAGTATTTCTGAAATGGTGTTGAGGTGTACTCTTTTGCATTATCCAAGTGAAGAAGTTTAATATGAACTCCAAATTGGGTACGAATTTCAGCATAAAATTTTTGAAAAATAGAGAACAATTCACTTCTGCCTTTCATAAGATAGAGACATGTCATCCTTGAAAAATCATCAACAAAAATTACAAAATGCTTATAACCATTGTATGTCACAACTTTGTTTGGACTCCAAACATCTGAATGGACTAAAGAAAAATGACTCAAAACACGACTATCAACTCTAGGACTAAAAGAGACTCTATGGTGTTTCCCAAACTGACACAACTCATAATCCAACGGTGGAAGACGACTTAAAAACGGGACCAAAAACTTCAGAGCCTTGAGCGACGAATGACCAAGTCTGCAGTGCCACTGGAGAGGAGTAAAAGATGACTAAAGAGTTGCTTTCGGACCACCACCATCAAGATAATACAATCCACCTGCCTCATGCCCTCCACCAATCTTCATCCCCGTCTTGAGATCCTGAAACACACAAGAAGATGGATAAAAGGTTATAGAACAATTAAGTGACTTGGTTAATCTACTAATAGACATAAGATTAAAAGGGAACTTGGGTACATATAAGACAGAGGGTAAAGATAAGGAGGTAAGATCAATATCACCAACAACACAATTGGGAGAGGTAGAACCATTAGCAAGAATAACTGTTTGGGATGTAGAAGACTGAGAAAGTGAAGAAAAGACACTCGAGGTCCCAATCATATATGATCAGAGGCTCTAGAGTCAATGATCCAGTATGAGGGTTTGGAAGCCAAGCAAGCCATACCTGAATGTGCAAGAGTAGTGCAAGAGTAGTTGTGTTCTGCTGAGAGGATGTCTGAAGAAACTTCTCATATACCTTACATGGGACACTCACCATTTCCTTCCAGAAGCACCAATAGATGTGGAGGGGGTCTAATCAGCTTGCTAATTCTCACTAGCAGTACCACCACTACTAGTCACAACATGATTAGCCCAAGTGTTGGGTGGACCATGTAAGTCATAACAGAAGTTAACAGTATGTCCCTCTAATCCATAGTATATGCATCTCCTAGTACTAGTACTTCTTTCTCTACCACGTGATGTGGGCGCCGGCAACAACAACAGTAATTTAGTGCAGCAGCAATAGTAATTTAGTGTTCTCAGCAGCAGCAATTTAGTGTTCTCATCCTATCTTATCTATTCAGTATTCTTACCTTATYWRYTTTYAGTAGCAGGGATTAGTAGGAGTCTTATCTATTCAGTGTTCTTATCTTATCAGTTCAGTAGTATGGATTAGTAGGGAGTCTTATCTTATCTTATCAGTTTAG
>NW_010729302.1:237541-279291 GCF_000365185.1 Nelumbo nucifera
TTTCCTCATTACTGAAAGACCCATCCTCATGCTAATGATGGAAGGCCTTTAGAGAGTTCATCATATGAATCTCCCTATCACATGCACTCATATTAGCTGGAGGGAACAGTAAATTACGCCCTAGTTTGTTCTAGGTCAAACCAAAGTGGTTCCCACTGGCTTTCATAAAGCCAGATTTCGGTGGGCCCATATCGCTAGGGTCCCGCACGTAACCTCTTCATGAGGTGTGGGGCCCACCACTGAGGGAGGTCATCCAATGACCAAAAGGGACACCATGGCAATGATGTGCATTCAACCATGGTGTGTGCAAGAGCCACTGTCGATTGAGCATGGGCCAAGCACTTATGGTCCATGTACGTTGCATATCACACATCTATACATCACATGCAAGGATAAATTGATCTAATCGATTAATTATCTGTAAAGCCCATTTTCAATCCATAATATTAACCATTAATATAATCCATGTATATGGGCCGAATTAGGGTTGATGGGTTCGGCCCATATAGCTTTATCTGCAGAGTGGGCTTTTAGCAATTTTAACAACTTAAAACTGGGCTTTACAGGTTGGGCCGAATTAAGCATTTAATTAAATATCAATCCTCAGGCCCATTAGTGGGAAAATTATRGCTGACATTCAGCCTTGATCGAACCCTAGATTCGGTCCAAACAATTTGAACCAATCTTGGTTCGAATGGGTCTAGGGTTTGATCTTTAATTAAATTTTTAATTCAAGAAAATAATCTGAAATTAAATACTGATAAAAAGAAAATCAAGAATCAGTTAAACAAGGCTGTTCGCACAATCCATCCTGCAAAACAGAGGTTAGATCACAGTTTGCAGTTTCATAAACTGCAAACCACAGATTGCGATTCTCCCATCTACGAGATCTCCTTCTCTGCGCCACCATCTTCGATCCAAAAATAAAAATAAATAGAAATCCTAATTTCTATTAATAATTACATCAGATCGAATACCTATACATTCAGTCTAAAAATAAAAAAAAATTATTTTACAAACCAAATGTAATAAAATAATCCATAAACTGCAAAATCGCAGGTTCCTTGCGCAAATCAAGAATTTGTTCTCCTCTTGTACGAACAACCCATAAATCAAGAAAATCATAAAGAACAACTCTAAACAATAATCAGATTTATGTAAAAATTAATTTCAGATTATTGGCCCATAAATTTTGGGACAATTACCAAAACCCTTTATCTACGCAAATCGGGTAGAACGCCTTCTGCCCATTTGTGCAGGTTCAGATCTGAAACAAATTGGTTCAAGATTTGAACCATGGCTCTAATACCATTGAAGGTATGAGAGATCCATCGTATGGATGCCCAAATCTTGCTGAATAAGGTGGGCGAATTTCAAAAAAAAATTTCTCTCCCTTTCAACTAGGAATCAAATTCCCTATTTAGAGAATCATATTTTCAATGATCAATCTTGAACCATAAACTGAACCAGATCTGAACAAAAGCAGTAGGAGAGAATTATACTTGATACGGAGAAGTAATATCTCTCAATGGAGGCGTTCACGCCCAAGGAAGGATCCAAAGACTGCTCCCACTGAAGATGACGCAGTGTAGGGTGGAGCAGAATCAGTAGTGTTCTTCTCCAAGAACCTATTCCTCCACAAGAAATAGTAGGATGGCACGTGAGCACAACTTCCTATCATTCCTTTCACCAAGAGCTGATATCAAGATCAAATCTTGACTTCTCCCACTAAACTGGAGATCGAACTGGCAATGTAGGCGGCAAGAAAGAATTCTGCAGGGTTGCTTGATTCTTTCTTTTGTGATTTCAACACTAAAGAGGATGTGAATATCTGTGTTCTAAAGGCTGCTGTCTCTTCCTTCTTTTGTAACCCTAAAGGATCAGCTCCTAATCCCATTAGGAGTTGTTGATCCAAATCTTATTTGGATCAGACATCTCTTTAGGTGATAAGGATAAACCCTTATCTTATCTACAGATTAGATCAGCCTTCTCCTAATCTCATTAGGAGGTTTTCAGATCCAAATCACATTTAGATCTGGACTCTCTAAGTGGATAGGATTAAGAGCCTAATCTATCTGCTAATCCATCTCAGAATTCGCCCCATGTTTAACTAATTAAAACAGCCCAGTTCGAAATGGGTTTTAGGCCCATTAATGTTATGGATCCCAGGAATTAAAACCTTTTGCAAACATTTTAGAAACCATAATGTATATATACTTTTATATCTCATATAAAATATATATTTTGCAAGGCAAATCTCAATGATTGAAATCGGCTGCCGGCAGTCTTGGTTTCCATCAAAGAGAGTGCATCCCCGATCATTACCTTTGTTCGACAAAGGGGCTGATCCTGTCACTATGATCACCCACTCAAATGAATTCTCAAACTGTCCCAATATACCCAGGTTTTGACCCCCGCTAAGGATCTCACTGATTGGTACATCAAAGACAGCCCAATTTGACACCTAGTGCAGTATCATAATCGAGTCTAGGGGTCGGGTGTAACTTTCCAGTTTTGCCCATTAATCTCCAAGGTCCAAAGCAATACTGGAAATCTGGTTCGGTTCAAAGATTCAATTGATCCTACACTGCATATGCCTAGGGTCTTACCCTGTCAGCTGAGATAGGCCACCCTAACCGACTTGGTGGCACATTAGTGTCAGCCTTATCAGGATAGGTCCCCCCAGACCGACCTACTGGTTGTGAACATTCTAAACTAACACGAGTCTCATAAAGTGTCTAGTTTAAGGGTATTACACAGAAACATACAAAGGGAACATGAATCTAATTTGTACTTTTATTCATTTACAATAAACTCATAATGTACATCATTCTGATTGAAGCTAAGGGCATACAAAACTGTCTAACACACCCATTCCCCTGTTATGTTACAAAACTGGATCTACGGGAGATTGATGTTAAAAGGTAGCATCAGCAGAGAATGTGCAGACCCATTGACTAAGCCACTAACGTAGAAAGTGGTTTAGAAACACGTGGAAAGTCTGGGACTCTGACTTATACCCGATTGGACCTAAGTGCAAGTGAGAGTTGTTAGACAGTGTGCCCTTAGCTCCAATCAGAATGTAAATGAATAGAGTACATATTTGATTCATGTTATTATGGTGTGCTTCTGTGGAATACCCTTAAACTGAACCCATATGAGACTCGTGTTAGTTTAGAATCTTCACAGCCGTTGGATAGATCTGGGGAGATTTATCCTGCCAAGGCTGACACTGATGTGTCGCCAAGTTGGTTGGGGTGGCTTGTCTCAGCTGCTAGGGTGAGACTTGAGGTACATGCAGTGTGGGTTTTCTTGAAACCCTGAACCAGACCAGAATTCCAGTATTGCCCTGGACCTTGGAGATAGATGGGCAAAATTGGAATGTTACACCTGACCCCTAGACTCGATTATGATACTACACTAGGTATTAGATTGGGTTGTTTTTGATATGCCAATCAGTGAGATCCTTAGAGAGGGTCAAAACTTGGGTATGTTGGGACAGTATGAGAATTAATCTGAGTGGGTGATCATAGTGAAATGATCAACTCATTTGTCGGACAAAGTGAATGATCGGGGATGCACTCTTTCTGATGGAAACCAAAATTGCTGGTAGTCGTTTTCAGCCATTGAAATTTGTTTTGCAAAATATATTTATATAGAGATATATTTATATATATTATGGTTTCAAAATGTTTGCAAAATGTTTTAATTCCCAAGATCCATGTGAGTAGAGAGTTTAGCATTATACCTTGCAGCCGAGGGAGATATCCTCTCTTGTTGGGCAGTGTTTGATCATTTTGGGTTGAGAGGTTAAGTGTAAAATCATTGAGGGTAATACCTGATGGGTTAATCTTGCATCTGCCCACAGTCCTGTCGGGTAGTGTCCTTTTTTCGATTTTGTCTGAGAAGTTGACACAGCCGAGTTACTGTCAGAAAGGGAGGCAACCTTGGTTGCTGATGGTGGGGAGGGTTTCTGGCCTCTAGTGCCCGTGTTTAGGGGTGTGGAGGGCATATTCAATCCTATCCATGGATCTGAACTAATGTGCCTTTGCCGTCGTCCTGACCGCTCCGTTACTTATAAGTGTCAGGAGCCTAAGACCACCAGCTCCAAGTCGTCTACTATATATTAAGGAACCCTATGTATTGTTGCACGTTGCAGGATTGCGGTCTCCTTCGGTGTATGGACTGCTATATGAATCTTGTCGGTAGGGAGGGGGTGAAGTAAGTTCCTCGTCTTCTAGAGCACCGGTGTTGTTGTACCCATACTTTTGTGGGCGCATTTGGTGAGTTTACCATTAGGGTAGAGGATTTGGTTGTCCTGTTAGGGTTACCGGTTGGGGGTGCCGTGTCTGCTCCGCACCTTTAACATGTTGAGTCTATTCTCGCCAATATGAGGTGGCTTTTTGACGAGCTTTTGCGCGAAATTGTGGCTTTTGAAGTTCGGGTCAATCGCACCACTGCCCGTGGTAAGATGCCATTGGAGGCTTGGGTGGCGTTTTGGTTTGAATCTCATGGTGGCGCAAATGTTATGGTGCATTGTGCCAATTATCAATGCCACCTTGCTGCCTTTATCTTGTATATATCCTCTCCGTTCCTTTTTCCTGGGTTGCCTAACTGCGGTTTACGAACGGTCCTGATCCCGCTTGCTGTCTTAATTGCTAGTGGTCATCAGCTGCCATTGGCTTCCATGTTCCTAGGTTACCTGTATGAGCAGATGGACGATACTATTCAGCAGATAATGGACCAGGCTGTAAGAGGCATGTAAGTTACATTTGCGCTCCTTTTCTTTTGGATGTTTTGCTACGAACGCTTCAGTCTTAGCATCACGCCCTTCGCTTGTCTCCTCTTCGAGACGCCATTGCCACTATGAAGGGTGATGAGTTCGAGGAGAAACAACTCGAAGTCTATAGGGGGAAACGCTGGCTTCAGGCTTCCAGGAACAAAGACTTCAAGTTGGATGAGATCAACATGAAGCTGGCATCTCTTGATGGATTCACTTGGCAGCCCTATGCTGAGGCTGTTCAACATGCCCTGCCTTTATGTGTCGGGTTGCCTATTCCGGAGGGTGGTGACCACCAGTGTGGATGACTACTCTCCCGCTCAAATACCGAATGACCCCTATCGCGCTTTACCCCGGCCTTCTGTGGCAAACACGATGAAGTAGATGGTGGAATATTTCCCCGATCAGCAACATGACCCACCGGGGGAGACATTACGTGACGAGGTTGGGGGTCCTTCCTCACGAGCTCCTGAAATCCCCTAAACAGAGAACACAGGTAAGCGAATTGGAGGGATTTGTAGGTCGATGCCCTCTTGAACCCAGCAAGGGGAAATGTTGTGATGTTGTGCATTTGGGGAAAGCCAAGTCGTCACGATGGGTCCAGAACACGTCCTCTCCAGAGGACCTTAAAAATTGCCTGCCCTTATCGTCATATCCAAACTGGCGCATCACCCTATCTGGACGGTATACCGCCAATTGTGCCTCCTACTGCGATCAAGATAGGCTATGACACYGGACCATGTCACCAGATGTACTGCGCTCTATGGGCCCAGATGTGGCCTTGTCGCAGGCACTTGTTTGTCACGCCAAAGGCAGGCCACCATCTTCANGGACCATGTCACCAGATGTACTGCGCTCTATGGGCCCAGATGTGGCCTTGTCGCAGGCACTTGTTTGTCACGCCAAAGGCAGGCCACCATCTTCAGCATCACCTACTGCGGAGGCGTCCGTACCAGCCACGGGGTCAACCAAGTTGGTTATAGTGGCACCCTCTGTAAGGGTAGCCTGCATCCGCTTTTCGAGCGGTAGGACAAAGAGGATGGCTCCTCCCCGACCAAGACGCGGTTCTTCGGTGGACGATCTGGTAATATAGTTGAAAAACTGTTGTTTCCCTTAGTTTTATGTAATATACGCTGCTATTGTTAATAATTGTTTGAACTGATGTTTACTCTGATGCTATTGTAGTATGTGGGGAACGAAGATGCCCTGTCAGCCTTAGAGGCTACTGCAGTTTCTCCTAGAAGGTTAGATTTGGTGAGTATTAATGTTCTCTACAGACATCTATTTTCTAGGCTTGTATTTAGGGAATGAGGTTGTGACTTAAATGTGCGCAGTCATTTGTTTTGAAGCGTGTCGAAGATGAAGAGACGTGGCCTAGCGCAGAAACTTCAGAAACTCCCATTGTGAGTAAGTAGGTATGTGGGAATTTTGTTGATATGTTGCTTTATCACGTTTAGGCTTGTTATACTGACTACTTGTGTGCTGTTTCATTGCAGGCTCCGCTTCATGTAGATATCCCCATTGTGCTTGTTGCTCCTATCATCAGGCATCTAATGGAGGAGTTGAGATCACCGCAGCCTCCTGATCAGGACCCTGAGGCTGTTGAGAATGCTGGTTCTGGTGACGCCACTGTAGATGCTGCAGCGCGAGAGGATGGAACTTCAGTAGCTGTGGAGCCGAAGCAGGTGGTTTGAGCCCTCCGTCGAGAGGGTCGGGGTTCCTATGAATGCAGGGGACCAGGCTAAATGTGGGGATGTAGAAGTGGTTGGATCACCAGTCAAAGAGCTGACCTATGAGGAGGAGCTTTTGCAAATACGACAGGAGCTTTCCGAGTTCTATGACAAGAATGACGTTCCCCCTCTAGGTTATGCCATTGTGGATCCTGTTGAAGTTCAGTGTCATCGCTGCTACGACAAGTACTCTATATCGCGTTTGGTGACAGAGTTTGCTTCCCTGGTCATACGTGCTGGGTCGTTGCCGTCTACGAAACTTCATCCAATGGTTGTCGGGCTTGCCCTGAATACGATTGCGACTATGATGGATCACATAATGAACCGTCCTGTCGAAGAACTCTCTTGGTTGGATTTTGCTCGTTGGATGGAAGCTTATAGATCTTTTTCAACTATTGGCTTTGGGATGGGCCTGATTGAGAAGCGTGTTGTGATGTTAGCCCATGCGTTCTAGAAGGTTGATCTGAAGGTATCACAGTCGGTACTATTCCGTTCTCTCAAGGACGCATGCCTTCACCACAAAGTCATCAAGGATAGCCTTGCGAAGGCCACCGAGAAATTGGAGACTCTCATGGACGAGTGCGCACAGTAGCGAAAGGTGGTGGCGGAATATGAAGCGAAGCTAGAAGATTTGGACAGATTTGAGGAGTGTGCCCCGACTTTAGAGAGTATCACAGCAATGAGAGAGGAATGAACCAGAGTATAAAACTGTTGTAAATACTTTTTGTTTCCTGTAAAGGCTTTTGTATTGTTGTGAAGTAGAACATGATTTGCATATTGTTGTTCCCGAGGTCCCTTGGTCTTTACACGTTTCTGTTAACCGTAGTTATTTCGAAGGACGCTCATGATGTTATGGAAATCTTGTGTCACTTTTGGGGTTGCCAAGGAAAACTTTCACGTTAGGGTTTTGTGTATGTGAAAGCCGTGTGGTCTGTGAGTTTTTATCGTAGTTCGTATCAGGGTGAATGTCAAGTAGTAATAAAATCTTTTTGGGATGATCATTTTGTGCGCTCCGTCATAAACGGGTTCCTTCTTATAAGTATTCTGGAGTATTCAGTGCCATTATGAGTGTAATCAACCTTTAATTGCGAACTAATTTAGAAAGAGATGTTGTGTAGGCCTCTTAGTGTAGAGGCTTTGCGCAGGTATTTAAATGGTGTTGATAAGAAGGGGAAGTTGCAAGTGTCCACTAATCGTTGGAAAGGTACTTCGCGGGCCTTTAGGTAGCCTTGGGCAGTAGAAATCGAGCATGGGGACACCCATTGTTCACTATCGTAATCAAGTGTTAGTACAGGCGTAGTGGGCTTCATCGCAGATCGTTAAAAGATACAAACGATGTTATTCCAACATCTGAGTTACTGTCAAGTCTAAGGGAGCTAGCCCAAATAAGTGGGTAAGTAACGTATTCATAGAAACGGGGTGTCTCAGTATCAAAGCATGATCAAGTGCGAAAGAACATCGCAAAGGAAATAATGAATTGTGGAGTGCGTAGTGAAGTCCATTTTGTAGAATGGAGCTCAACTTTTGTAGGGAAACGATGGTTCTACAAAACTATTGTTTCCCACTATCACCCTTCCCTGTGAGCTCGAGGCAGCTCCACCTCTTACAGGGATGTCGAAGGGAGCTCACCCCATGTTGAGGATGTGGTACCGCCACCCATCTACCCCCGCACCACCTATCCAGGACAATGTGTCAGAAATGGAAAAACCACCCATTGGTTGCTTCGGTGGGTTTATAGCTCTTTTGTGCTGACCAAACGCACACCCTCTATTGCCACTCACCCATTGAGCATCCCGGCATCTTCTGTCTGCCCATCAGCCCAATGACCCAGACCGATAGTGGGAAATGGTGGTTCTAACCGTTAGCCTTCTCCATGAGCTCGAGGTGTCTTGGCCTCTCACGGGGTGGTTCCCCGAATTCTGAATACTGGCTCTTGTTTCCTACTGAAATTGCTGAGTATTAGTAGCTAGAGCCTTGATTATATCATCTAATGACATACCTGAATTCGGGGGTTGGCCTTGCACTGTGATGGGTGATGAAAACTGGGGCTATTGATTGAAAAACTAGGGCTGATATTTTTGCTGTCCTCCTTGGTTCCCGTAGCTTAGATTTGGATGATCTCTCCACCCCGGATTATACTTTCGTTAGGGTTGGCCCAGGAATCCTCCTATGGCACTTACTTGCTGCATCGATCCATCTTGTAGTGATGGACACATGTCTATAGGATGACCAGGGATTGAACAGATATCACACACCCTGACAGCTTGTAATTGTCCTGCAGCGAGTTGCCTAACCAAGGCAGTTAAGTCAGAAATCTGATTTTCTAAATTTACATGGCTTACCTCATTWRCMYGYCTWATGGKAYCRTCTGTCCTTGCACCGAACTGCTGTGAATTTTCGGCCATGTTGGAAATTAATTCCCTGGCCGCTTCGGGTGTTTTGTTCACCAAGGCTCTGCCATTGGCTGCATCTACCATACTTCTATCCATGGGCTGGAGCCCTTCATAGAAGTATTGGATTAACAGTTCGGGTATTTGGTGGTGCGGACAGATGGCAACAAGTTGTTTAAATCTTTCCCAATATTCATATAGCGTTTCACCACCAAATTGCCGAATTCCACATATTTCTTTCCTTATATTTGTTGCCCGAGATGCAGGAAAATATTTGTCCAAAAATATCCTATTCATCTCATCCCATGTGCATATTGAACCGGGAGGAAGAATATACAACTAATCTTTTGCTTTATCACGTAAAGTAAATGAAAATGCTATAAGTTTTACCTGGTTCTCGGTCATACCGTGGGGCTTCATGCTCGAACAAACGACATGGAATTCCTTTAGATGCTTATGAGGGTCCTCACCTGGAAAACCATGAAATATAGGCAATAGTTGAATCAAACCAGATTTGAGTTCAAAAGCTACCTCAAGAGTGGGATACGTTATGCATAAGGGCTGTTGGTTTATAATCAGTGCAACCAACTCCCTTAATGTCCTCTCTCTGTCAGTCATTCTTTCTTTTTCTTCGAAGATGGGTAGATCACAAGCAGGTAAATCGCAATCTGAGCTCACCCTTTTAGGTGAACGATCCTTCCTTTGTTTTGCCTCCTTCCTTAAACGACGGGTGGTCCTCTCAATTTTGGGGTTGTACTCGAGTTCATCTCGTTTAGAAGCATGAGTCATAAAACAAGAAGGTTAACAAAAAGAAGGTAATAGCTAAGAAATTAAAGTTGCTCCCCGGCAACGACGCCAAAATTTTGACGGGTTATCAAAGCCCTAAAAATTAGTACTAGTCCCACAATAAAATAATTGCAGTAAAAAGTGGTACTAGGTCGAATCCCGCAGGGAGCAAATCAATAATCTCTTAGCCGAATGGATAAAGTAACTGAGTGGGGGAATTAAATGCTGAAATTAAAAGAACAGAAAGTAAATAACAACTTAAACAAAAGAAATCAGTCTTACCAAATTCTGGTTCAAGGGTTCGGGTTGAATCAATTAGCCATCGATCCTAGGTAAAATTCAGCAGTCTTGCAATTCAAGCATTTAACCTTAGATTTATTAGGATAGCCATAATAAACCTTGTGTTTTCCTAAATCAGTTGACCAAACCCAGCATTCGATCAACACTTATCTTTAATCAACTAGGTATGATAGCGCAAATTAATGATAGCATTAAGCTTTGTGAAAACAGTCAAACCAAAATAACAATAATTGAGATAGTTGCAATTATTGAATCTTGTTCCATCGATTTCCTTTAGGTTAAAACATGTTAATGCATTGGTCAAAGGCTGTCATGAACAATTGACCCAAAAAGAAACCTAATTACTACTTGTACTACTATTTGTGACAATTACGGATCACCGAAATCATGGATAGTAGTAGGAAAATCAACATTAATTCAGTTTGTCAAACTAATTAACRTCAAYATCCAATAAAAATATGCACAAGAATCAATGAATACTTGAATTAGAAAGCAAGAAAATAAATTAACTACAGAACCTCACAATGACACAATCAAACCTCCCCCCTTGAACCAGAAAAAAGAATCTTAGCTACTAATGATCTGCGCAATCTCCATGCTCTGTTTCTCCATGGTCAAATTGCTTTCTTGAGTTTCTTGATTTTCTTGATGATCTCTTGGATCTTGAAGTGAGTGATGCTAGAGCTGGTTCACCCCCTCTTTATATAGCCAAAGGAGAAGGCTGTTTTCCAACTCCTTCTAGGAGATCATCCTATCTTCAGGGAGTCTTGATCTTCTTTGAGGTAATCCTATCCTATCTCTTATCTAATGATCTAATCTCAATCTACTTATCTCTCTAGGATTACATTCAAGACTTTAGATCTGATAAGACTCTCTCCTTGGAGATTACATTCGAAATTGGGACTCTTGACTCTTGATTTCGAGTTGAGCTGCTTTGATAACTTGGGTTGTTTCAAGGTACTTCTACGAGTTGGGCTTCAGTTGTGAAATGGGCCTGGCTGCGAACTTACTCCGACTTCAGGCTCATTTTCGTACTTAATTCGTGTCGAGTCTGTCAAAACCCAAAACATAAAAGTTGTGGGCCTTCCTTTCATCTTTCTAATGCTTCTTGAATTGTCCAATTCAGAGTCTGGAATTGAGAGTTAGGCTCTGATTACTGACTGTCGCCGAAATTGTGCAAAATCACCCGATTTGCCCTGTTTTTTCTTCCAATTGCCTTCTTTATTGCCCTAAATCGAAATACAAGAGTAATGAGTTCATTTAAGTGCTAAAGTAATGTAAAAAGATGAAAATTAAGGAACAAAAATAGGGTTCTTTTCAGTCTCATCAGGAGTACATGCATGAGGTTAAGGGGGGGCTGAATATGTCTTTCATCTTGACCAGCCCTAACTACCTTCATGTGTATGAAAGCACTTGATTTCATTATTAATGGTCAGTCGAGCTAGTTCACATATGAACTGTTAATGCATGAGATTCAACATCTGCAAAAGGACAAAGTCCAATTGACTTTGCTATTTCGAGTTGAATAGTACTACTAACAGATTGGAATATGAGTCCTGTTATCTACCTCAAGCCTATAACTAGTGTGAGATGGAGCATAAAATGCACTCACACAAAAAAAAAGTGAGATGGAGCATAAAATGCACTCACACCTAGAAAACAATTGAGGGAAGAAAAAAGAAAAATTGGTGACGGCTGAGGTTCAAGGGGACAAAATACAGTTGAACTCTCAATGAAGTGCATTTACAGATTCGAACCTAGTTCAAATTGATGGTTAATTTTCGTAGTCAAGGAGTTGATCTACATATTGAACGGGAGTGAAAACTAGATCTTGAAGAATCTCATATTCTCTCTTTCCTTGGCTCTTATGCATGTGTTAAATAGTAGTTTACATGAATAGGAGCTGAATACTTACAAATGTTTCCCGACCACTCAATGCAATTCCCTTCTACAAACTCATCCGGTAAATGGTGAGAATAAAATTGGGAGATGATCAGTTTATGGCTGATGTCTTTGCTTGAGGACAAGCAAAAGCTTAAGTGTGGGGGTATTTGATGAGTACATGGTTTACTTACAATTATGCAATTTTTGTATGAATTTTATGCCGGTTTGATTGGATTTCACCCTATCTTAGTTCAATTTCGAGAAAGAATTCAGGGGAAACCAACTCAAGAAAAATAAGGCATAAAGTAAGAAAAGATAGCCAAAATTTAATCAATTTATCCCAGCCTAGCCAAGAGAGCAATGGAGGAGCAATCAGTCCATGTAGCCCATGCTACAATCTTTGGGGGAACCCAAAGAGAGAGCCTAGCAAACAAGCTAAATTCGGCCCAGCAAAGAGGAGCCCACTTTCAGCCCAAAATCAGCCTATAGTACAACCAAAATATGCTCAAAACTCAGCTTAGTTGTAGCCCAAAATGCAGTCCAAAGGGAGCAAGGGGCGGCAACTTCTAGAGGTTTCAAGAAGAAGAGAGAAGAGCAATCTATTCTAGAAGATTCAAAAGAGGGGTGAGGTGGCAGCATCCTAGGCTCCTTGAAAGCCTATTTAAGGAGGCCTCTTGAAGGGGGAGAGTGTTCAATTGCTGGAATTCAAGGCTCTCCCCTTGGGTTCGAAATTCTTGAAGAGAAGAGAAGAGAAGAGGAGAGGAGAGGAGAAGGAGCTAGGCGCAAGAAGGAGAAGGGCTAAAAAGATCCAAGAAATCAAGAGAGAAGAAGGTGAGTTTGAATTGGGGAAAAGCATGATTGAGAGATTCTTTGTTTTATTTCTACTTAATTTGTGTTTTCTTGAGTTCGAATTCAACTTCAATTCATGAAATTTCTCTTCCTTTCTTTCATTCCTTCTTGTTGTAATCAAATGCTGTAAAATTCAGATTGTAATCAAGTTCTTTGAAGCATTCAAATAGACTAGATCTAATCTTGTTGTTTCTTGAATAAAGTATGAATTGTAGATCAGATTGGCCGAATTGATCTCTTAAAAATCTAGATCTGAAATTTCAGATATGAGATTTGTAAGGACTGAATTGCTTGGGAAAGAATTTAGACCTTCATATTTCAGCTTGGCCGATTTGATCTAACTCTTGGAATTTCTAGAGTGCTTGAGAGAGACTCTAGAAATTCAGATTTGTTATTCAAGAACTGAATTGCATGCAAGGTTAGAGATAACTTGCACAATTCAGTTGGTGATCAATTCAAATCTGAATTGATGCCCTTGAAGTGTTTGATTAAATGCATGAATAATTAGATTCTTGATAGAAATATAAGAATCATCATTCTTGCATAAGATGAACATGTACTTGAAAGATGATGTTCATTGCCTTGGGGTTTCACCAAGCCAAGGCTGAATTATGTCCTATTCAAATGAATTAAGAAGGTTGATTGCTGAATCATGAATTTGGATTTTTAGCTTACTCTTTCATCTTGAATGCAAGGTATTTGAGCCAATGCTTCTTAGGTAGATTGTAGCTTAGGATTTTGGATTTGAATAAAGTTGTAATATTTTGTTAATTAGATAAGAATTAACCAATTTAGTATTAATAGTTGCTTCCTAAATCCTCGCGGGAACGATACTCTACTCATCTCTTTATTACTTGAACAACTAGTGCACTTGCTAGTGTCACAATGACCCACCAACTTCAGTCACCCCATTTGCCATAGCTCTATACTTTGCTTCAACACTTGACCTTGCCACTACATTTTGCTTCGTTTTTCTCCATGTCACTAGATTTCCTCCTACAAAGGTACAATACCCACTTGTGGATTTTTTATCATCCACAACACCTGCCTAGTTAGCATCTATGTAGACTTCCACTTTCAAATGATTATGTTTGCTGAATAGTAATCCTGTTCCTGGATACTTCTTCAAGTACCTAAGAATTCTCCCTACTGCCTCCATGTGTTGTCTTTTAGGGGAATACATGAATTGGCTTAGGACCCCAACTAAGTAAGCAATGTCAGGGCGAGTAGTAGACAAATAAAGCAACCTCCCTAGTAGTCTTTGAAATTGTTTCACATCTTTTAGCGGTTCACCATCACAATTTCCCAGTTTATGGTGAACATCCATAGGGGTATTGGCTAGTTTTGCACCTAACTTACTTGTATCCTGTAACAGATTTAGGATATACTTCCTCTGAGAGATGAAAATGCCCCTTTTTGAGCAGGCAACTTCAATTCCAAGAAAGTAGTTTAGGGGATCTAGACCTTTCACTTCAAATTGAGAGGCTAGGAATTCCTTCAACTTTTGTATTTTTGTGCTCCAGTTTCCTGTAATGATGATATCATCTACGTGTACTATTAACATAACCACTTGTTCTTGATGCCTCTTCACAAAGAGAGTGTGATCAGACTGACATTGTTTGAACCCCACCTTGTTGAACTGCTATATGAAATTTACTGAACCACGCTCGAGGAGATTGTTTTAGGCCATAGAAAGGCTTTCTTAATTTGTACACCATACTTTCACTTCCTTTTGCACAAAAACCAGGGGGTTGAACCATGTACACCTCCTCCTCCAAATCACCATTTAAAAAGGAATTCTTAATATCCCGTTGATGCAATTTCTAGTCAAGGTTTGCAGCCAATGATAGAAGAACCCAAATTGAGATCATCTTGGCTACTAGGGAAAATGTCTCGTCATAGTCAACACCATAAACTTGGGTGTACCCTTTAGCTACCAGCCTTTCTTTGTACCTTTCAACTGTCCTGTTTGCCTTGTGTTTCACTGTAAATACCCACTTACACCCCACTGGGTTTTCCCCTATTGGATGATCCACCAACTCCCATGTTTGATTCTTATGGAGGGCATTGATCTCTTCCTTCATATCATCTGTCCATTCAGGGTATTTTAAAGCTTCTACCACGTTTCTAGGTATGAGAATACTATCAACTACAAAAAAGAAGGAATGGTGAGAGGGGGAAATGTTGTCATAGGACACATACTGGGTAATGGGGTGTTTGGTAGTGCATGACCTGACTCCTTTTCTATGAGCAATAGGAATGTCAAGGTCACCCACAACCGAAACGAGGGCTATGGGATCAATAGGTGTTGGAATTACCTCCTGGAAATCAGACTATTGGTTGCTCAATGTTTGGTGTCTCCACATCCTTGTCACATTGCTAATATATATGATGTTGACATTGGAAGACACGAAAAGGATCGAGATCCGGAATAAAAGCAAGGAAGACTTGACGAACCTAGGCCTGCTTCTCCTCTTCCACATTACTCTCCCCCTGAGGAGAATCAGGGAAAAATAGTTCAAACTCAAAAAAAGAGAGACATCCATGGAGACAAAGAACTTATGGCCAATGGGATCAAAGCATCAGTAACCCTTTTGCAAAGAGGGATACCCCAGAAAGACCCATGGAATAGACCGAGGATCCAACTTACCACGGGACGGGGACAAGTCATATGGCACAAGGCCCTACCATATGATTCCAAGTAACTACAGAAGGATTCATAATGTCTTCCTTGGGGTCAGAACCAATGAAGCGTTCTCGAGTAGTATCAGTTGGCACCATAGTAGACTGAGTTTCTTGGGTTACCACATTTGCTGCATTATGAGTTGCATTAGGCTTCTTCTGACTTTGTACCTTACCCTGTTCTTGGTTCTTTACAGCCCACTTTGGTCTCCCATGAAGCTCCCAACATGTGTCATGAGTATGTCTTGAACGACGACAGTGAGTGCAGAACAACTTATCCTTATCTTCGACTTTATTGGAGTCATTTTTCTTTCCCATCTTATTTTCACCCATTGTAGCTAATGCTACCGGTTGCTCCCCCTCAGTTGTAACCATCACACTCCTCCTACTACTTTCCTCAGACTGAACAAGGGCATACACCTCTTAGACTGAGGGTAACTCTTTACTTCCTAAAATCTGAACTCGGGGTTCATATATGGGCTTTAGCCCCAAGAAGAAGGCAAAAACCTATTGTTGAGAAACCAACTTCTTATAGGCTCTAGAATCATCCTTATGTTTCCATTCTATAGCTTGATAGTGGTCTAATTCTTTCCACATTGAGGTAAGAGATGAATAATAGGCTGATAGGTTGTGGTTTCCTTGTTTACAGGTTGATGATTCAGCTTGTAACTGGTAGATCTTAGCAAAGTGCCTTTGCTTTGAATAGGTGGTTTTGGCCTGTTCCCATATCTCATTTGCAGTATCTTCCCACATAAAATTCCTTTTCACATCAGATTCCATGGCTGCAAGAAGCCAGAACATCACCATATTGTTTTCTTGGTCCCACCGATCATGTTCAGCAGTCCCACTCTTGGGTTCCTTCACCGTTCCATTTATGTAGCCAACTTTTCCCCTTGCTGTTACATAAAGTTTTGCACCTTTGGTCCATTCCAAGTAGTTCAGGCCATTCAATGGAGTGATCGGCATAGGGAACATCATGCTTTCAGTCCCCATACCTGCTGTACCTTGGGTTGATGTAACCCTAGATGATGCAGAATCATCGTTCGCTATTTTTCAAAGGCAGGTCTACAAGCCAGAACAAAAAGCTATAGGTACACAAAACCAGTACTCACATGAGTACTACTTCTAATAGTCACAATTAAGGCATAAAACACCACACCCTACTTTGAAAGCATATACACACTACTGCAACACATAAATAGTCTAGGAAGAAGAAAATTGTTGTACCAAGTATACTGCTGTAAATTCCACACTTCACACACTAATTTTAGCACATACTTGGACAAAGGGGACCGCACACCCCTGTACAACACCTATATAAAGCTACAAAAACATAACCAGACCTTTACAACATCAGTCGAAGGTCAAAAAAAGGAAGTTGTTTAGTCTTCACAGCATCAGTGAAAGGAGCCAAGCCTTCACAACACCAGCTGAAGGTCACAACATCATCCGAAGGTCAAAAATAGGTTTTATAGATCTTCACAGCATCAATAGAAGGAGACAAGGAAGCTTCATAGCACCAACTTCCACCAATTAGGGTTACCTTGGTGCTACGACCAAGGAAGAACCTAGAAGAAGAAACAAGAGATGTTTCTCATCAATCCGATTTCAAGTTTTTTGTCTTCATAGTCCAGAAAAAAAAAAAAAAACTGATGCCTGGGTTGAGAGAATACTCTTTAGCAAAAAGAAGCTATTGCCCAGAATCAATGTTTGCTCTAATACCTTGTGATCATTCAGGGAAGAAGAATAAGAGAGAAAAGAGAAGAAGAAGAAGAAGAAGAAGAGAAAGATGAGAGCTGGCGGTGCCCAACTTCTCTTTTATTTAAAATTTGTCTTATAACAATTACAAGAAATTGCTCATAGGCTGCTAACGGCACACCCTAAACAAAAGAAAAGAACATGCTGCCAACAGTCTTAGCAAACACCAATGTAACAACATAAATAAAGAGAAAAAATAGTTTAAACTAACAACACATCATTAATATCTGTTTACATTGGTTAGATAAGAGATAAAGAAAAAAATAAAAGGTTTTGAAGACATCTTCCTATTTCACTGTAAATACCCACTTACACCCTACTAGGTCTTCCTGAAGGGATGAGAGATCCATCATATGGATGGCCGAACCCTACATGAAGGTTGGGAAAAATTTCAAAAATTTCTCTCTTTCCCATGTGGGAATCACATTCCCTATTTTAGAAAAATGCATTTTCAAGAATCAATCTTGAACCTAAACCAGACACCAGACCAGATCTGAAACCAAAAGGGAGTAGAGGGATATACCTGATACGAAGTAATAATAATAACCTCCAATGAAGGTGTTCACGCCCAAGGAAAAATCCAAAGACTGCTTTCACCGAAGATGACACGATGTAGGATGAAGCAGAATCAGCAGGATGGTTATTCAGCAAGAACTAAATTCTTCAGCAAGAATTTGATGAAGGGCTAGTGAGCACGACTTCAGATTACCTTTTCTGCCAAAAGGTAATATCAAGAACCCTTCTTGATCGCTCTCATAGGTAGAGATTGAACTGGTATGGTGGCAAGAGCAGGAGAGAAGGAGACAGTGCAGTCAAACTGTGTTGTCTCTCTCTGGAATTCAGCAGTCAGTCAGATGATTTCTGTTGTGTCTGAGGGTTCGCCCTGCTCTCCTATTTATAGCCTTAAAGAGAGGTTCTCCTAATCCCATTAGGAGTTTCCTAATCCAAATCTTGTATTTGGATCTGGACTCTCTTTAAGAGATAGGGATAGTCCCTTATTTTATCTGCAAATAAAGATCAGCCTTCCTAACCTAATTAGGAGTTTCTTGATCCAAATCTTTATTTGGATTTGGACTCTTTGAGTGGATATGGATAATCCCTTATCCTATTTGTTGATATAAATCCCAGAACTGCCTCCTTTTAATTAATCTCATTAAGCTAGTTCGAATTAGGCTTTAGGCCCATTAAGTCCATCTACTCACTTAGCCTCCTAACTGCTACCCAGTTGATTATCCTTGTATGGTGTGGACCTAAACATTGATCTATACATCAGCCACATGGGTTCAACCCAGCCTCTGTTACAAGGCCTAGCCGAATTCACTGTAGAAGATAGTGAATCTCTGAGTCCATCACCATGGGCTCTTAATGGGTCCAACATTTACACTAAATGGTCCCTGGGTCAAGCCACCTTATAAAAACCCAAAGACTGTGGGCAGATGCAAGATTAACCCATCATGTATTTCCCTCAATGGTCTTACACTTAACCTCTCAGCATAATGATCAAACATTGCCCGACAAGAGAGGACCTCTCCCTCAGCTGCAAGGTACAATGGTGCACTCTCTACTCACATGGATCCCAGGAATTAAAAAATTTCGAAACCATAATATCTTTATGTATTTCTATATAAATATATTTTGCAAAACAAAATTCAATAGTTGAAATCAACTGCCGACAATTTAGGTTTCCATCAGAGAGAGTGCATCGCTAATCATTCACTTTGTCTGATAAAGGGGCTGATCCTGTCACTTTGATCGCCCATTCAGATGAATTCCTTACCCGTAGCTATGAAACCTTGCGGTTGCTGCATATAGATATCTTCACTAAAATCTCCATTCAGGAACACAATTTTGACATCCATTTGCCAAATCTCGTAAACATTATGCTACTACAGCTAGTAGGATCCTAATAGATTTAAGCATGACCACTGACGAAAAGGTTTCCTCATAATCGATTCATTCTTTCTAAGTGTACCCTTTCGCCACAAGATGAACCTTGTAGGTCTCAACCTTACCATTGGAGCCCTTCTTCCTCTTATAGATCCATTTGCAACCAATTGCTTTTACCCTAGGGGCGAATCTACTAGAGTCCAAACTCCATTGGTCTCCATTGAGTCCATCTCAGCTCTCATGGCATGTACCCACTTCAAGGAATCTACGTCCAACATAGCTTCCGTATAAGTCACGGGATCCTCCTCACTGGTCGTGGCTTCCACCAAGTAACTTTCTTGGTCATAGCCGAAATGAACTGGAGGCCGGGAAACCTGGGCAGATCTTTTAGGTTGGTCATTAATTTGTGCTTGTGGGACATCTCCCACTACCCCTGAGCTCTCCTCATCAAGAACAACTTCTTGACGATGATTGTTCAGGATGTAATCATCTTCCAAGAAATGGGCATTTCAACTACAGAACACCTTCTGTTCTCCTGGTCATAGAATAAGTAACCCACAGAGAATTTGGGGTAGCCTATAAATAGGCAACGACTGGTCTTGGATTCCAATTTGTCAGCACCTTTTCTTTTAAAATGTGCCGGACAACCCCAAATCTTCAAGTGTCTCACACTTGGTTTTCTTACCGGTCCAAAGCTAATAGGGAGTCTTTGGAACTGATTTGGTTGGAACCCGGTTCAGCATGTATATTGTAGTCTGTAATGCATATCCCCAAAAGGATGTGGGTAATTTTGAGTGTATGAGAAGTAATCGGACCATATCCAATATAGTCCAGTTCCTCCTCTCTGACACACCATTTAGCTGTGGTGTAGCAGGAGGAGGTAGCTATGAGACAATCCCATTGTCCTTTAAGTAGTCCCTTAATTCGTCAGAGAGATACTCGCCGCCTCAATCTGATCGAGGGGTCTTAAATTCTCTTCCTAACTATTTCTCAACCTCATGTCTGAATTCTTTGAACTTTTTAAAAGATTTAGACTTATGTCTCATTAGGTACACGTAACCATATCGTGAGTAATCATCGGTAAATGTTATGAAGTAAACGTACTGGTTATGTGTCCTAACATTCATGGGACCACATACATCAGTATGTATAAGGTCAAGTGTGCTTGTCGATCTTTCAAGCTTACTGTTAAATGGTTGTTTCGTCATCTTACCCTAAAGGCAAGGTTCATAGGTTGGAAGATCTTCTATAGTTAGAAAATACAAAGGACCATCCTTTACCAACCTTGTGATACGATCTATATTAATGTGGCTAAGTCGGTAATGCCATAGGCACATGGGATTCATTGTATCACGGGTCCTCTTATTTGGTTGAGAGAATACTCCTCAGCGAAAAGAAACTATTGCCCAGAATCAATGTTTGCTCTGATACCTTGTGATCATACAAGGAAGAAGAATAAGAGAGAAAAGAGAAGAAGAAGAAGAAGAAAAGAAGAAGAAGAAGAAGAAGAAGAAGAAGAGAAAGATGAGAGGGTTGAAAGATGAGAGCTGGCGGCGCGTGCAAATCACAAAATACAGTTCCAGATGAGCAGTCTTAGTTAACACCATTGTAACAGCATAAATAAAGAGAAAACATAGTTTAAACTAACAACACATTGTTAATATCTGTTTACACTGGTTAGATAAGAGATAAAAAATAAAATAAAAGGTTTTGAAGACATCTTCCTATTTCACCACAATCACACTGTGTTATACGAACCCACATCTTTCCTCATAGCGTGTGCAAATCAAAAAATACAGTTCCGGATGAGTTGAGCCTCTATCTCCCACCTAATAACATCAATCATTCCCTACAACAAAGGTATCATAATTTAGTAGTGATGGGATATAGTTCTATGTGTTCTTACACACGGAATTCATATGTACCTACTGGATCAAAGTTAAAATCCACACCCCGGGTGATCTCCTCCATGTACTTCACCACAAACACACCACACTCGCTTCCACTACAAAATATATATCACTTTTTTCCTCATATATAATAACTATCATACAATGACCCCAACACCTAAGCGTTCACCACATAACATGTACCCAAATTGTTTTGGGGGCTGACTCCACAAATTCAAAGGGTCAACTGGTGACCCTGACAACAAACGATGCCAATTTCTCCCTCAATGTAGCTTGCTACCAGTTAACGCGAAATCAAATAGACATGTATCAACAAATTGAGTTATTATCTTCTACCCAACCAATGGTGTAAAAATCAACACCATGGTACATACCATGGTCTTTGGATACGCTTGGTGATAGTTGTTATTTAGGGAACTATACACTTTGAATTTTTGGTGCAAAATATCCACCACCATCAGTTGCCAATGTGAGTGATCCGAATGTGGTATGAACACCTTGTCAGACACCAATGTTTCTTCGAGTTTCAGCTACTGATACAAAACATCATGGTGGGTGTCCAAGAAATTCAATTGCATTACAAATACAAAACATTGAAATTATATCACAAAATGCATCGCCAAGTTGTATGGATTTTAACTACATTGCAAGCAACAACCCATACCGGTGTCATTGAAGACATAGCATATCTTGATGGTGTTGGTGGGTCTTGCCATAAGCAAAAACCCATACGCATCTATCACCTATAAAACCAATAATGTCAAATAAGCACAAGTAAAGTAATGGGATTTTTTATGGGCAAGTTCACCTCAGAAACTAGATTGCCAATTAGCCTTATACGACATACAACACCCACTTAAACCAAAATAGTACATCATCCTAGACCCATGCTTCAGGGTTGAAGAGGGCAGCAAGCAATCTAGGGTCAGAAACACCACACTATCATTCCATACTAATTGTTCACTACCATGAGAATAACCATTCATCAGCCTCATTAGACAATAAAAATTGAATGGACAAAATAAACTATAAAGAAAATCAATTAAATAGACAAAATCTAGTATATAATCATGTGCACTTGCCCTCGCTTGGAGTTGTTCAATAACTATTTCACAACTGCCAAATCCTCCTTCAAAAGCAATTCCTTCCTCTTAAAAGAAGACCACAAAGGTTGTGCACCCACAGACTGCACCAAATACTCCACAAGTCACTACAATACTAATCAACTCAACCCTAGACACAAGACCAAGACAGCACTAATGGTTATCACTTCACTTTCCCCTTCTCTACTCTTTTAGACCTTGTAGCAATGGCAAACTCTTTCGCTACATGCCTTTACTGCCCAGGAGCTAGGTAAGGCGACACCACTGTGATGCTTTTCTTCCACTCTCTCCTTGATCGGGAAAACCTACATTTGTAGGTAGAGGCAATGGAGGGAGACATATTAATGATTTCTATGATGGGGCTCCAACATCTGTGCTAGCCCTTTTAGGATATTGCTCTACCTTCATAGTTCCTCCTACGACTCCAACAAACAGGTTTGCACCATAACCATTAAATTCCAGCATGCAGGTTGCCAAAGCTTTCAAGCCTTTACTCAATGGTACTCCATCTAGATCCAGACCATTACTTGTTAACATTGCATGGAGCCTCGTAACTTCATCACGAAATGATTCATTCTACTTTCTTGTTGAGGCATATTGGCTGGCCTCCATACACATAATTTGATATATAGATTCAACACAAGATTTGTGGAGTCCTTGTAAAATCAAGTTAGGAATTGGTTAATAAATCTCAACACTAGCAACTCGTCAATTTATATATAACTCAAAACATGTAAGCTGCGCTAATAATACTTTCTGCCCCTTTTGACCCCACCCATGACCAAGGTCCTCACTGTCGCTCAATGGTTCCTTACCCATGCTATGGCCCCTTTACTCCACAAACTGCATATGAACACTAAAGGTTTATTGCTCTATTAAAATTCAACTTACATGACCCTCCAACTGAACCTCCACCAAGGTCTTCTCTTCACTAGTAGGGTTCAGAACCTCAACAATCTATAACAAGTTCAAAAATCCATGCGAGCTCTTAGTTCTCACCATAACTAAACGAATAGAAACTACAAACACCACAAGTAAAGGAACAGAAGTGAGAACCATTTTTTGCTTAACTTTCATCAACAAACCATCTCTCTTCACGTTCCATTGATAGCCCATGTTCCCCCACTTGAATAGACGAGGACTGGCACCGAGAACTGAAGGAGTCAAAAGCATTATGTGCTCGTAAAGCCATGACTACAAAAAGGAAACAACCAATAAGCAATGGTCAATTGAATGGGATTTACGTAAAGTATAAATAAAAAAAGAATGAATACCATCGACACTAACCATAACTACAATACTATATCCAAATAGGTTTTTTTGAAAGTGGATGCACCTCTACTCGATCCAGAACCAACATCGGATACAATCCGGCCAATACCACTAACCAGGTAATCATGTACACATTTTCCCTAAACATAATCATTGATGCATTGTAAATCATCAACGTATCCAACCCAGAAGGAACTCACCCTCGAGCTGCCAATAAGAAAAAAATAATCAGCTTCACCACCTCCTCAATGTGCTCCTCACCATCCAAGAGAACAATTTCTTTAGTCTACACCACACCACATCTAACTCTACAAAGGCATAGTGATTTTCATCCAATCCAAACGAAGCCATGAAAATTATCCTACTAGGAAGGCCTTTACGATAGAGCATTAGTACTATCCGACAGGATAAGCCCCGTTATCAATGCAACATCAGTCTTAGAAGGTTTCACAATCCTTCCACCAACTATAAAGCAACGACTATCTGAGTCCCATGATTTTAGTAGATCACTTAGAAGGGATGCTTCCACAAGCACATGTGGAAAATCTAAGAAATGATCAAAGGGAGTTTGCTGAAGTCTTCGTTTGGGTTCCAAACTTAGTGGCAAACTATTCACCATCTCTCTAAACTGTTTAGTGGAGCACCTTGTCCCAATTTTCACACCTGACATTTCCTATCAGGAATTTAACCCCCATACATTAGCACAAGAGACAATCCTCACACAGTGTATCATTTCAATTAGATATAAGAAATGACAAAACTTAACTATCACTTAACCAAACCAAGAAATCAACTCTCAAAAATAAACTATTCAATACAAGGTATTCCCCAAACAAATGATCTGTACAATGTGGTTTGTATAATGCATGCAATAGTGTTCCAATTTGTATTGAACATTGGTCCTAGTACCTATTGCTTGAATACCTACTAAAATGGAGCTATTCCAACTCTAGTTTGAGAGACAACACAAAGGATAATGGGAATTGGAAATTAAAACTTCCACATTAAGGATTAACACTAAACAATTCCTTCTTAGATAGGTCCTTACCGCACTGAAGGCAATGGAATAGGGGAGGCTCTCACAATCCTTTCAACTCTCAAAGGTAGGGGAAGAAGGAGATTGAAGATATTTCTGTCTGCAAACCAAGCTTCGAGCTTTCTTCCAATGATTAATGAGTGGTGCCTCTGACAGTCGGTGAACATAGAGGGCCTATGAGAATCCTTTCAACAGTTGAAAGTTAGTGAAGAAGGGATCGAAGAAATGTCTTCACTTTCTTCTTTTTGGCATTCAGGGGTATAAATCAAGATTTCTTTCAATGGCTGGTGAATGGAGGTGAATGTAGGGGGTCTCTGAGAATCCTTCCAACGTTCGAGCACTCGGGAAAAAGGAGAGCGAAGAGGGAATCTTTGAGAATCTTCCAACATTCGAAAACCCAGGAAGAAGAGATCTTCCAACATTTGAAAACTCAAGAGGAAGAGAGTGAAGAAGAGTGCTTTTGACGACCGGTGAACAATGAACACAAGGGGGCTTTCGAAAACTCGAAAAATTTCTTCTTTCTTCTTCGTTCTTCTTTTTGCGTTCAAGGGTATAATGGAAAAACAACCAAAATTTCTCATTAAGGTGTGTGGCGAGTGGAGTTGCCCACAAATACTGACTTGTTAAGTGAGGTCGACGGGGTTTCGAATGTCATATCATGTTACTCAAGATTTTGTTTTCCGAGGTGGACTTGTTCGTAAAAACCCCAAAAATATTGTCCACCATATGAAGCATAGTATCCATAACCCATATATGTACGAGTACAATAATCAATACAATTCCATGTTAATAAAAAGATACTAATTTTGGTAATAATTTTAATAATTTAAATTCAATTAATTCCTATTAACAAAAAATTTCCATTAATGCAAAGTTGTCTAACATTAATAGAAACTAACAAGTGTAAAAAAATAAGAAAAAATAATTTTAATAATTTACTAGTTTTACAATTTTTTGAATTTAAGTTCTACATAAAATGATTCATTATTTCTAGAAATGAAGACCAAAAACTGAATAAAATGTTAATAAAAATTAATAAAATTGTCCAACAATAAAATATCAAGAAAATAAAAAAATACTATCAATGTATTATTCCTACAACTTACTTTTAGGAATTTAAATTATAGTTTAAAATAAAAATAAAAAATCTAACAATAATTGGTGAAATTATAAACAAAATTTATAAAACTAATTTCAAGTATAACTTCGAAAAGTAAATACTAGAATCCATCCAAATTCCATTTAAAATAATGAAAATTAACTTAAGTATGAAAATCCATTTAATATTTTAATTAATAAAAATATGTTTATTAATTGACATACAATTATAATTTAAAATTTATTTAAGTTTCACTTAGAAATAAAAAAAATTAGTAAAAAGACACTAAAATTAATAAAAGATATTAAAAGTTAACTAATTTGTATCTAAGAATCGTTAAAAAAAAAGAAATAGAGCTAGTGATTCATAAATTGAAAATAAAAATCCATTTAAAAATAACTAATATTAATATAAAATTAAAATATGTTAATAAAAAGTAAAATTTTTAAAAATAATAAAAGTAGCCCAATTACATTCTATATTAAAATAATAAAAAAATGGCCCAATTAAGAATAAGATGGGGTTCCTTGTACTTCACTTTCGCTTAACAAGGCCTTGCATCGCATGGTTGGAACTACTGGATATTTAGTTTGAGATTCATATCCTGCTATTTTATAATAATATAGAAAAAACAAATTTTAGGAAGTTGAAGTTTTGGGTTGTGTTAAGTTGTACATTATAAGGACTTATCTCCTTTTGATGTTAAAAACTCAGTATTTATAGGAGCATTTTAACTGTGAAAAGGAGATAAGTCCTTAAAATAAGGAATGCCAAATGTAGCCTTAAGGGGTAGAGATAGGATAGGGTTTACTTAAGGTTCATTGCCCTGTTGTTATGAGAATTTGATCTCACACCTCCAATTGGGCCTAAGACCCAAGCCAGAGGTCAAACCCCGATTTATCCAACTTGAGTCTAACCTGTACTGAAATTTGATGCATTCAGGTTGGGATCGACTCCAAGCTGAACTCAGGTTGGTCAATCAGCCCATGCTAAAATTAACATACATGTGTGCATGAATGTTGGTAGATATGCAAATATGTATGCATATGCATGTATATATATGAAAATATGTATGGTCAGGTTGAGTTAGGGTTGGGATAAAATTAGATCATGCTCACGCTACCTAAGTGCTAGGTCTAGACCTAGCAAAATAAATAAAGCCCAAAATTTTGGGCCCAGTTCGAGGGTTGAAAATCCAAGCCCAACCAGTGCAAAACTGTGAGCTGGATCGTTTTGGTTTCAAGAGGTCCTGCTCTTTTTCTTGGAGTGGTACTGTTCAAATTGTACCCTTATTTTATGTTGATCCGAGAAATTGTAATTTTCACTAGAACATTCCCTTAGGTTATGTTTAGTTTGAAGGAAAAAGTAAGGAAAGGAAAGGAAAGGAAAGGTGGGGAAGCCTTTACAAACCTTGTATACTGTATACGTATATTGTCCATACCCAAGAAGAACTTCCATACTTTGTGGTGATAAGGGTTATTGCCCAAATATAAGCTCATGCCCAGGACTTTGGGCTTATGTCATCTAATAATAAAAATTTAATTATTTGGAAAAATTTAAATTATATAATGTATAATACATATATACTATATTATAAAGTGATTATGTCCCATGTCAGCAGCCCTCTCTTTCTCCCATTCCCCCTTCTCTCTTTTCTCCTTAAACCTCTCTCCTTTCTCATATACCCCTTCCCAACCCTCTCCTTATTGCCACATCAGCACCCCTATTTTCTCTATCTCTATCCCCTTTACGTTTTTTATCAAAGAAAATTCTATTCTTTCTTTGCATAAAAGTCATCCTACAATATCTCCCACTCCTAAAACCTCTCCTTAACTATTTCTCTCATAACCCCCATCTCTCTCTCTCTCTCTCTCTCATTATTCATATGATTTTAACAAATAAATTTTAATAAATGATGGCTCTTTATTAGATTATATCTCTGCCACCCTTGCCTCCACATCCCTACAATCTCTCCCCCATTTATTGCTTCCTTTTCCTCCTCTATTTAATTGTTGTTTTAATTATTAAGAAAAGGGTAAATTGCTAAAACCTCCATTGAAGTTTCTGGCTGTTGCTGAAACCTTTGTTCAAGTTTTGACATAGTTGCAGGTAGGCCCCCTTTGTTAGAATCTTCCAAAAAGAGGCATGGGCAAGTCCAAAATACCCATGTAGTTATTTTTGACCAAAATATTTATTTTCCAATTTTCTCTTCATATGAATTGCTATCCCAAACCCTTCCAATCTCTTTTTTGAAAATTGATTTATTTTCCAAAAATTTGCCATTCATATCAATCACTCAAATGTAAAGTTGCAGCTTTAAATTCTCTATTTTTTATTTTATTATAAAGTTTGTATTCTTTTTCTTTAGAAACCAACCTTAATAGTAATTTCAGGAGCATTTTGGACATTTTTGTGCTTCTTTTTAGAAGATTCTACTAGAAGGGGTCTACTTGCAACTATGTTAGAAAGTTCAGGGGAGGTGAATGCAATTACCAAAGTTTAGGGGAGGCTTCAACAACAGTGAGAAACTTCGGGGGAGGTTTCAGCAATTTACCCTTATCTCCCTAAACCTCTCAAAATTACTAATTTATTGCTCTTAAACTCTCATTTTATCTCCTCCTTTTATACTTTTCAAAATTACTCAATAAACGTCTCTCCTAATTCCTAAAACCTTTTCTCATTCCTAAAATATTGCTAATAACTAAGTCTTTTTGTTAGACTATTAACTAATCTCCACTTCCCTACTTCTAATTAAGACACATTATATATGGTTGACCACTTTTGCCTCTGGGTCGCAAGTCACCGGTTCGACCATATAGGTTGAACAGATTAGACCATTCTATGTATGTGTGTGTGTGTGCAAATACATATTTTATCAATAAATAGAATACAATTATGTTTTACATATAATATTTGTATTATTTTATATTTAATTTATGTTTTTAATTCAGTTTCAATATTTTATTTGTAAAAATATTAAAAATTGTGATTTAAGGCCAAAATAGGGGTTTTTCGTGAAAATAGCAAGGCAAGGCACCCATAGCACCTAGGAACACATAGATCTTGAAAGGTTACCCAAAATAGAAAAAAGAAGGATCACCTCAATCATACATTGAAGTGCAAAGTTATGGCCCACGAAAGTTTGCGCATACATTAAGTGTGCAACCGTAACCCTGTGACTGAGTCAAATGGGTCAACGGTTGAACCATTTGGGTCAAACGATTTTTGATTGAAGGGCAGGTTTCAACAGAACCAAACCCAAAATCAAGGTTAGACTTGGTTTGACTTGGCTTGCTTATCCTTGTATAGATCTCAAGTCCCACATTGCTTAGAAATGAGAATGAAGGCCTTGTTTATATGAACTCTCATATATGAGTTTATTATTGTGTTGGCATGTCAACTCATGAATATGTAAACATGAATTAAAACTTTTATATAAATTTAATATAAAATAAAATATATTTGTATATATAATACATGATATAATATATTTATCATCACCATCCAAGCCTCATCGATTCCAATTGAATTTTGTGGGCCAGGTCGGTCTGAGCCTGAAGCGTTGGGCCCATGCCTAACTAGAAATTTGTGTATGATGCCAACCTAGGCAGGGGTGGGCCTACACACACAGAACTGGGACTGGGCCCACAGATTTGTGAGATGGGCTGGGTCATGAACGATCACCTCTATACTTGGCTTCATGTCCTAGGTCATAAATATTTTTTCATTCTTTTGTCTGTAAAAGCAAGTGTATCTTACACAGATATGGCTGTATCGTATCGGACTACATCGACACAGGATACTCTACGATTGCATGTGTATCCTTCCAGTCATGTGTATCGGTTCGATACACCATCATATCGATGCATATCGGCTGATACAGAAGCGTATCGACCATGGTTTCAACAAATGAGTGCCTCACTTAAAAGGAATGACATGATTTGAACCTAATTTAATTTATGCTTAAGCACGCTAGTACTTTTAACCATAAAGTCATTTCTTATTTCATGTCAATAAGTGTAATAAGTTATCCTTTATTAAATTAATGTCTACATGCAAAACAAAAAAAAAAAAAAGAAACAACATACATTTATTTTCAACAACTCCAACGAGAAATTAAAAAGAGCAATATTCAAAATTAGTATTTTATAAATCAATGGAATAAATAATTTATAAAATTTACATATATATCAAAGGATGAAATTTAATTTAAAAAATTTATACAAATAAAATATTAAAAATATAATAATTATTCTTTTGACGATAATAATAAAATAATTATTTTAATACTCAGAATTGATGAATTTGCACAAGATATATATCTTAGAATTTTTATAAATTATTAATTAATATTTTAATTTGAATTAAATAACAATGTATTTATTATTTACAAAAATAAAAATATTGTTTACAAAGTACTTTTGAATATAATATAAATTGAATCCATCAAATCCATTAATCTACATTTTATTCAAATAATATTTTTTTAATTTAGAAATTATATAAAAATAAAGTATTAATAATGGAATAATTATTTTAGTAATTAAAATATATGAATTTTCATATGATATGCATCTTCAAAATTTTAATAGATTTTTTAAGTTAAGATTATATATTTTTATAAATTATTAATTGATATTTTAATTTACATTTTATAATTGCACATTTATTGTTTAAAAATTTAAAATATTGTTTACCAAACATTTGAGAATTAATTTTTAGTTGAATGTTTTTGTTAATGTTAACAAATAAAAATAGAAAATAGAAAAAAAATAATATAATAGTTGCATATGCTTTATGCCTTACACTTTAATAGATAATAAAATAATGTTGGATTTTTCATGTATTAATTTGTAAAAATCTATATAATATGTGCCTTGGACTCTTGATTGATGCTTTATTAATAAAACTTTGTAATATTTACTTGTCCCGCTATATTAATTATAATATATTTCTTCATATATATCTTTTAAATACAATTCCTTTGTATTTATACTTTATTTATAGTTATTTTGACATTAAACTTTATGTTATTAATATATTTATAGAATTGGTATGCATTTCCTTAGCGTATCCAAACAATTCCATATTTTTCGTCCGTATCTATGCGTTTCCCATGCGTGTCGGTATCTCTATCAGTATCTAAGTTATTTGATATGATACCCAATACTAATATTTTAATCTTTGGGTAAAAGACTTAAATGCATGCCCTAAGTTTTTAGAAATTTACTTAAAGATACATTGAGATTTTAAAATGGACTTAAAAATACCTTATGATTCTTTTACCCTTCATTTTCTCTTAAATTTTGAGAAAGAACCAAAGAGAAGACAAACCCATTTTTTTAGTGTGATTTCTAATTTCCATCCTTTAGATGTCTTTCTGTTGTTACTATTAGCTTGTGAGTAATAAAAGCCTAATTTGAAAAAATAAAGGAAAATAGAACAATTCTTCTCGATATAGTATATTGTTATTATTGTTTGAGTTGGGTTTTGGGTTTACCTAGGCTGAACAATTGAAGTGGTATTTTCTTTTGGGAAAACATGCACCTTGATAGACAAACCTCAAGTTTCAGATTAGTGATTGTGGGACCAATTGTATCATGAATAGCGGGATTTTGTGGTTCACCTGGATGGTGGGCATATCATGGTTCACCTAGGTTGAATGACTTTTGATGCAGCACGATCTGGGCACTCCTAGCTGGTGACGAACGGTACCTGAGAAGAAGAGGGAGCTCGCCCGGCGGGAACACTCCGATGCTTAAGTTAGAACTCTGAGAGAACTGTAGAGAATGCAAAGAGAGAGCTAAGAGTGCAGATGGCGCAATTGCTCCTTGGGGATCGGGGTCCTTTTATATTGGAGTTCTGTCAAATCAGGCGTAACCGCCTCTGCCGCAGCCGTTACTGCCAGAGCTGAGGTGGCAGGTGTAGGCAGCCGTTGCAGGGTACGAACCTGTCAGGCGTGCCATATCTTTTAGAAATGGTAGGCATGACGCTGCCTGATGAGGGATGTGGGCGCAACCTCTAGATTCGACAGGTACTGTTGTCAGGTAGATCTTTCCTACAGGTTGCCGAGCTACTTTGTACCGAGCTACCTTACACCGAGGTGCTGGAGTGCGCCGAGGTGCTTATGCTTGAGGCGGGCCTTAGGCAAGTATGGACAGGAGTGTTAATGGTGTTGACCCGAAGTGTTTCCACTTCGGGATACTTAGCCGTAGGTCTGGGTGTTCCCTTTTTAGGAAGAGCTCGGGGCTCAATGGGAGGAGCTCGGATCTTAAGAGGAGCTCGGGTCCCCTCGCTGAGGGGGGAGCTTGGTTCGCTCCACCTTTGGAGAGAATTCGGGGTGAACTAGATGTTATTTCTCGGCGAGTTGCCTCGTCCGTCGAGCTGTCCGGCTGGGCTCCGGCAAGTTCGTTACGCCGAGTTATGGCCAGATTGTCACACTGAGTTGTCACTTATGCCAGGTCATGTCCACGTGTTCCCATGCTACGAGGTCGGGCCAAATCACCCTCCATCAATTGCCCCCCACTCCCCGTGCTGGGGGTTCTGACCTAGCGCGGGGAGTCCGCGGTGTGCCGGGTGGATTTGGCTAAGAGCTCAGGCCTTCTTGTCAGGCAGCTCATTGGTCGGACCACTTCAATGCTCGGCTCAACCAAGAGCAGCCCGGGTCGCGTACAGTTCACGCGTGGACGTCACGTGATCTATGGACTCCGCGGACATCAAAAAACGCGCTAAACCAATTTCGCCTCGGGGGTCACGTAGCCGGTTTTCTTGAGAGCCGTCATATCGTCTTGTTCTTGACCGTTGATGCCTGAGTATAGTGGCTATAAATAGTGGGGGTCCTGGTCATTTTTCCCTCGCCATAAGTTCTTAGAATTCGTCTTCAGCTCGTGTCTAAGGTCTCCAGCTCGGGTCAATTCTCGGTTGCTTTTCCTTGGTGAGTCCCCTTAGCTTTTCTTTTAGTTTCCTTATTTCGTCTAGTTCGTTTCTCTCTATCACCATGTCTAGTTTTGATAGTCAACTGGATGAGCCCGAGGTGGGTACCATGGCTCAGGGTGACCCTACCGAAGTCTAGCCTCACGAGGCACGGGAGGCCTCGAGTAATCTGACGTCCACCTCTTACCGAGGTCGATTGCCAGATAGGTTCGGTCCTTCCACCATGACCCTAGAGAGACTTTGACACCTTATCCGACAGTACAACTTACCTAGGTAGTATACCTATAGTCTGCCTGCGGGTAACTTCCCATGGGAGCATAGTCCTGACGAGATCGTGATCTTCCGAAAGCAGCTCATAGCCGGGCTCCGTCTTCCTCTCCACCCCCTTACCATAGAGGTTCTGAATCACTTTAATGTCACAATAGACCAGCTTCATCCGAACTCCATTCGTAATGTGGTCGGGACCATTTCCCTCTGCTTTTATTACGCCCTCCCTTTAGACTTAGATATTTTTTGTTCAATTCTCTCAATAAAGAAGAGCACTTCAAGCATTCTCCCCGAGCACAGGCGGGCCTACTACCTGTCCCCTCGCCCGGGTTTCAAGTTACTACACAAGCTTCTCAGCGAAGTCCCGGCTTGGAAGCAGGACTACTTTGTAGTCCGGAACACCGTGGGGTGGCCCTTCCCCACTCATTGGAGGGTGGTTGTTCAGGACCCCGACGTTATACTGGACAAGGAGACAAGGTAGTCGCTCCAGTCATGGGCTGAGCTTGGGTTTTATTACAAGGATTATATCATCGAGAGCAAGCTCATACAGACCGACTTGAGCCCGGGTAGGTCATCTTACCTAGGGTTAAACATTTTACCTTAGTAGCTTGTACCTTTGAGTTGCTGACGCCGAGCTTTGTTGCAGGACCCATGGAGGAAGAGAAGCTTAAGGGGGAGAGGCTTTTCAGCCATATGAAGGGGAGAAAGAAGCGAGCTACCAAGAGAGCTCACGTTGAGTCTCCGCAGGTCCCTACCTCTGAGCCCGAGCTTCTTGATGCCTCTTTGGTCATTGACTTGGAGGAGGATTTACCACCTCGGGAGTCCGAGACAGCGGTATAGCCTGTTTCTAAGGTAGCTATGGAGCCCGAGGATGCTGCCGAAGCCACTGACACAGCCGCTGATGCCTCTACCGAGCCCATTCGCGCAGGTGAGACGGAAATTTCCAGCTCGGGGAGCCAGGAGGGAGCCCAGAGTATCCTGATCCCATAGTGCAGCCTTCAGAAGAGTAAGGGGGCTGTATACCCCGAAGAGGTTACCGAATGGGCCAACCTCACCTGTTCAGCTTGGGGCCTGGACTACCACCCACTCTATGGTGGTAAGTTCTAAAGACTTCTCTCATTTTCCTTTTTTTTGTCATTATCTCTTCGGTGCTAACCGACCTTCTCTTGTCAGGTGAACTTTGCCGTGCACGCCTTGACCCTTCAGTCCGAGAGGCACCCAAAGCGGGCTCTGGCTGCCGAGGACTGGGCTCGCGCAACCCATACCGATATGAGGGCAGCTTGCGACCAAATCCATCGGCTGGAGAGTGATGTTTCAACTCAGAAGAACGTCATCGAAGCACTGATGGTGGAGAAAGAAGAGTTGGCATGTGAGAGGGGCGGGTTGAGGAGTGAGGTGAACACCCTCAAGGCAGACAAGGGGACCTTAGAGCATGGGGTGGAGTTCCTCAAGGCTGATATTGAGGAGAAAACCGAGATCTTCACCCAGGCCATAGAGGAGACGAAGGTCAAGGCTGTTATGGACTATGTCAAGTCAGACAGGTTCGATGCCGTGCTGGGGGAGGCCTATCGTAAGGGCTTCAAGCTTAGCAGGTGGTTAATAAGGCACACGTACCCCGAGCTCGACACAAGTGCCATCACCACTTCACGGATCACAAATGACATCGCCCGTCAAGCTACAAGGGATCCGGATTCTGAAGAGGAGGGTGGCAACAAAGAGGTAGATGTCACCGACCTGGCTGAAGCTCCCGAGGAGGTCCCAAGTAGAAACGATGAGCCCCCAAAATAGTTGTCCTTGTACTATGAGCCTGCGAGCTCAGCTTTAGTTTCCTCTTCTCTCTTTTTTTTTTGTATATATCAAGCTCATTGTATAGAACTCTCCATCAATGAAATTTGTTTTTTGCTAAGTGTTGTCACTTTATTCTTATGCCGAAATGATTGCTTTATCCGAGCTATTAGAGTTAAGTGCCCGAAGTAGGGGTTCTCAACTGTCGTCACCCCGAACTGTCTCCCAGTACTTTTGTAGGGGTGATTTTTATAACGTACACCGAGGTGAGCGACATAGTAAGGCATATGCTCGACCTGTCTACTCCTAGGTTATTTGAATCGATAGTTGTCCCTAGCGGGTCCAACCTGCTGTATATTGAGCTGCCTGCATCCTTGGCATACTAAGCCTACGCTGACTAGGTCTTATAGTGCTGAGGTCATCGTTAGCTCGACGTTTTGGTCCTTAGGTTGGGGGAGTGACTTATAGTCACACTCTCCTAGAGTTTGCCCATTCCGAAGAGGCGATTGGGTCTTGTAGTGCCGAGGTCATCGTTAGCTCGGCGTTTTGGCCCTTAGGCTCTGGGAGCGACTATGGTCCGCCCCCTCTTGGAGTTTGCCTCTGCCGAAGAGGCAGCTGGGTCTTATAGCGCCGAGGTCTTTTTGTTAGGTCGGCATTTTGGCCCTTAGGCTCAGAGAGCGACTTGTAGTCCACTTAGTTCGGTAATTTATAGGTAATATTGCCTTAAGTTGACAATATTCCATGCCCGAGGTACTTGTTTCCCTTCTAGGGTTTCGAGCTCGTACATTCCTTCCCCACGCACCTGCTTTACTCGGTAGGGTCCTTCCCAATTTGGCTCGAGCTTACCAACACCGGGCTCAGGCACCATAACTTTACGAAGGACCAGGTCTCCGATGCGGAGGTTCCGCTTTTTGACCCTGGCGTTATAGTACCGAGTTACTCTCTGCTAGTAGCCCGCGATCCTTATGTACGCGAGGTCCCATACCTCGTCAAGTAGGTCGAGGTTGGTGCATAGCTCGTCTTCATTTGCTTTGTCATCAAGCGCTTCTAGACGTAGCGTGGGAACCTCGGTCTCGGTTGGGATAACTGCCTCGGTGCCATAAGTGAGGTTGAAGGGAGTCTCTCTTGTAGCGGTCTTCACCGTGGTCCGATAAGCCCATAGAACACTTGGTAGCTCATCTGCCCATAGTCCTTTAGCTCGGTCCAGGCGTGCCTTCAGTCCGCAGAGGATGGCTCTGTTCGTGACTTCCGCTTGGCCGTTTGCTTGAGGGTGTGCTACAGAGGTAAAGTTTTGCTGTATCCCCATGTTTTTGCACCAGTTTTGGAATTTGATGTCCTCGAACTGCTTACCATTGTCGGAGATTAGTACTTGGGGTAGTCCGAAACGACATACTATACTCTTCTAAAAGAAGTTTTGCACATTCCGAGCTGTAATCGTCGCGAGAGGTTCAACCTCAACCCACTTAGTAAAATAGTCGACTGTCACCACTAAGAACCTTCTCTGCCCTGTTGCTGGTAGGAATGGTCCGAGTATGTCGATCCCCCATTGTGCGAAGGGCCACAGGCTGGTAAGATATTTTAGATCAGCGGTAGGCTGGTAGTGGATGTTGGCATGCTTTTGACACTTGTCACATCTTCTGACGAGCTCGATTTCATCTACCTTCATCGTTGGCCAGTAATACCCCTATCATAGCGCTTTTTGGGCGAGAGACCTGCCCCCCAAGTTCACGCTTGGTCTAACTAGGAGAGATGCCGTACTGGTTGCTACTTCACGGTGCTCGAGCTTAACCGGCCTGGGAACCTCGGGCTTGCCCGAACTGGGGGCCTCGTGTTCAACCGACCTGGGGACTTCGGAGTTGAAAGTGCATTCCACGACAAAGTCTGCCAAGGCTTGGGCCTTGATAGCAGTTCACGGCATGTATTGGAGATCGTACTCGCCGAGCTCAATGGCCCACTTCGTCAACCTACCAGAGACCTCGGGCTTGAGCAAGACTTGCCTCAGAGACTTGTTGGTGAGGACGACGATAGTATGAGCATGGAAGTACGGGCGAAGCTTCCGAGGTGCAATGATTAGTGCGTACACCAATTTTTCGATCTCCGGGTACCTCTTCTCAGCTCCCTGCAACACTTTGTTAACATAGTAGATAGGTCGCTGGACCCGATCTACCTCTTTTATCAGTACTGAGATGACCACCTCGTCACTGGCCGAGAGATACAACTCCAAAACATCACCCTCCCAGGGTTGGGTTAAGATCGGTATACTGGTGTGGTGCCTTTTGAGCTCGTCGAATGCGAGCTGGCATTCTTCGGTCCATTTGAAACCTTTGCTTTTAATTGCCTTAAAGAAAGGCAGGCAGCGATATGCCGATTTGTACATGAAGTGGTTCAGAGCGGCTATACGGTCATTCAACCTCGGAAGGGGTGGGTGAATTTCAAAAATTTCCTACCTTTCTTCCAATTGAGAATCATATTCCCTACATTTAGAATATAATATTCAAGGATCTACTCGAACCAAACCAGATCAGATTTGAACCAAGAACAAAGAGAAGGGTTATACCTAATATGGAGAAGATCTCCCAACGTCGATGTTCACGCCCAAAGAAATATCCAAGATCCGCTCCCGCTGAAGATGACACTGCGACGGTGGAGCGAAACCAACAGTGTTCGTCCTACGAACCAAACTCTTCACAAGAATTCATTGGAGACTTAGAGCACTGAACCAAATCAGTCTTTCAATAAAGACTGATATCAATAACTAATTTCTTGATCGTTCCTTCAAAGAGATTCAAACTATGTAGTAAGGTGGCGGCGGCTAGAGGAGAACCCTAGAGCTAAAAGTGGCGTGAATGCTAATTTCACTATAGGGAAGGTGAGATCCTATCTCAAATTGCAAAAGTAGTTACTGCTTCAACCCTGGCTCGAATTCTTGTAAATATTTTTTAGGGGTTTTCTCCTTTCTTAGTGATTAAGAAACCTCCTTATCCTATTAGGAGTTGTCCCAATCCAAATTTGTATTTGGATAGGGGATAATCTTAATCTTATCTGCAGATTGGGTTAGCCTACTCCTGATCTCATCAGGAGGTTACCAGATTCAAATCATATTTGAATTTGGTTTCCAAGAGTGGATAGGGTTAAAACCCTAATCCTTTTAGCTAACCCTAATCTCAGATCCGCCCCCTTAAGTGGTGGTCATATCATCCCAGTTCAAAATGGGCTTTAGGCCCAATAAGTAATCAATGCTCAATAAGTTTTCAAACTGCTACCCAGTTGGGCTTCTTTGTATGGCGTGTGACCCAAGCATTGATCTACACATCTTCCACATGGGTTTGGCCCAGCCTTTGTTACAAGGCCTAGCCAAATTCACTAGAAAGCCTAGTGAACCCCTTGAGCCCATCACATGGACTCTATGGGCCCAACACTTACACTAAGTGGTCCCTAGGCCAACCCATCTTTTAAAAACCCAGGGACTGTGGGCAGATGCAAGATTAGCCCATCAGGTGTAACCCTAAATGGCCTTACACTTAACCTCTCAGCCCATAATGATAAAACACTACCCGACAAGAGAGGACCTCTCCCTCGGCTGCAAGGAACAGTGCTGCACTCTCTATTCATATGCATCCCGGGAATTAAAATCATTTGCAAACATTTTGAAACTGTATATGTATATATATATCATATATATAAAATTTGGAAAACAAAATTCCAACGATTGAAATCAACTAACAGCAGTTTGCTTTCCATCTGAGAGAGTGCATCCCCGATCAATACCTTTGTCCAACAAAGGGGCTGATCATGTCACTATGATCACTCACTCAGATGAATTTTCAGACTGTCCCAACATTCCCAGGTTTTGACCCCCGCTAAGGATCTCATTGATTGGCATATCAAAGACATCCCAATCTGACACCTAGTGCAGTATCATAATCGAATCTAGGGGTCAGGTGTAACTTTCTAGTTTTGCCCATCAATCTTTAAGGTCCAGGGAAATACTAGAAATCTGGTCCGGTTCAAAGATTCAAGTAATCCTACACTGCATGTGCCTTGGGTCTCACCCTGGCGGCTGAGACAAGCCACCCCAACATTTGGCAGCACACCAATGTCAGCCTTGGTAGAATCTGGTACAAGCCGGAATCCCATAATTTCCACGTGTTTCTCAAACTCCTTCTGTGTGAGTGGCTTAGTTAATGGGTCTGCCACATTATCCGCTGATCCTACCTTCTGAATCAGGACGTCCCCTCTACCAACGATCTCCCATAGTACACGGTATTTCCTCTCCATGTGTTTTGACCTCGAGTGGGCCCGAGGCTCCTTAGCGTGCACAATCGCTCCATTGTTGTCACACAACAATGGGATGGGTGATATGTTGGACGGACCACTCCTAATTTGTGAACGAACTTCTTCATCCACACGACTTCCTTGGCAGTTTCACTTGCGGCAATGTACTCGGCCTCGGTCGTGGAGTCTGCCGTGGACCCCTGTTTGCTGTTTTCCTGACAAACAACACACGATCCTATCGTGAAAACATATACAGATGTAGACTTTCTATCTTCTAGATCTGACTGAAAATCGGCATTAGTATACCCCATAATTTTTAGTGAACTACCATCGAATACCAGACAAAACTCTTTTGCACTTCGAAGGTATTTGAGTATGTTCGTCACAACAGTCCAATGCTCCTGCCTTGGGTTGGCCTGGAACCTGCTTACGACACTCACCACCTGAGCAATGTCAGGGCGAGTGCACAGCATGGCATACATGATGCTCCCTACGGCTGAGGCATAGGGAATGTCTTTCATGCCCTCAATCTCCTCAGAAGTCTTGGGAGACATCTTCTTGGAAAGAGTGACTCCATGCCTAAAAGGAACGTTTCCTTTCTTGGAGTTCTCTATGCTGTACCTTTTGACAATTTTGTCAATGTAAGAAGCCTGGGATAATCCAATTATCTGCTTCGATCTATCTCTATAGAGTCGAAGACCTAATATATAAGAGGCTTCTCCAAGATCTTTCATGGAGAATTGCTACGAAAGCCACACTTTGACCGAAGTTAACATTCCTACATCATTCCCAATGAGTAGGATATTGTCCACATACAACACCAAAAAGGTGACCTTATCCTCACTGGACTTCCTGTAAACACAGGGCTCATCCAGATTCTGCTCAAAATCAAACGATTTGACGGCAGAGTCAAAACGGATGTTCCAACTTCTAGAAACCTGCTTAAGTCCATATATGGATCTATTAAGTTTACATACCATGTATTCTTGACCAGTAGCAATGAATCCTTGCGGCTGCTGCATGTAGATATTTTCACTAAGATCTCCATTCAAGAACGTGGTTTTGACATCCATTTGCCAAATCTCGTAGTCATGGTATGCTGCTACGGCTAGCAGGATCCTAATGGATTTAAGCATGGCCACGGGCGAAAAGGTTTCCTCATAGTCAATATCTTCTTTTTGAGTATACCCTTTCACCAACAAACGAGCTTTGTAGGTCTCAATCTTGCCATCGGGGCCCTTCTTCCTCTTATAGATTCATTTCCAACCAATTGCTTTTACCCCGGAGGATGAATCTACTAGAGTCCAGACTCCATTGGCCTCCATCGAGTCCATCTCAGCTCTCATGACCTCCACCACTTCTGGGAATCTATGTCCAACATAGCTTTCGCATAAGTCACGGGATCCTCCTCACTAGTCAAGGCTTCCACCAGGTAACTATCCTGGTCATAACCATAACAGACATGATGGCCTGGATACTCGGGTGGATCTTCTAGGTTGGTCACTACCTGAAACTTGTGGGACATCTCCCACTGCTCCTGAGCTCTCATCATCAAGAACTATTTCCTAAAGATGGGTGTCCAGGATGTAATCGGTCTCTAAGAACTAGGCATTTCGGTTGTAGAACACTTTCTGCTGACTTGGGTCATAGAAAAGATAACCCACCGAATCCTTTGTCTAGCCTACAAATAGGAACCGGCTGGTCTTGGATTCCAACTTGTCCACACTCGTTCTTTTAACGTGCGCAGGACAACCCCAAATCTTCTTCAAGTGTCTGAAATTTGGTTTCTTTCCTGTCCAAAGTTCATTTGGAGTTTTCGAAACCAATTTGGTTGGAACCTGATTCAGCACACAGATAGCAGTCTCTAATGCATATCCCCAAAAGGATGTGGGTAATTCCGAGCGTATGAGAAGTAACTAGACCATGTCTAACAAGGTCCTATTCCTCCTCTCTAAAACACCATTAAGTTGTAGTGTAGCAGGAGGAGCCAATTGTGACACTATCCCGTTGACTTTCAAGTAGTCCATGAATTCGTCAGAGAGATACATTGACTTTCAAGGTCCTATTCTCTCCCTAACTGTTTCTCGACTTCTTGTCTGAACACTTTGAACCTTTCAAAGGATTCAGACTTATGTCTCATTAGGTACACGTAACCGTACCGAGAATAATCATCGGTAAATGTAATGAAGTACACATGCCGGTTATGAGTCCTAACACTCAGGGGACCACATACATCAGTATGTATAAGGTCAAGTGTGCCTGTACATCTTTCAAGTTTACCCTTAAATGGCCGTTTTGTCATCTTGCCTCGGAGGCAAGACTCACAAGTGGGAAGATCTTCTACAGTTAGAAAATCCAAAGGACCACTCTTTACTAGCCTGGTGATTCGGTCAATACCAATATGGCCAAGTTGGTAATGCCATAGGCATGTGGGACTAACTGTATCACGAGTTCTTTTCTTGGGGTTTTCGGCTGACGTAGTTTCGGTTAAGTTAGTTTCTAGAGAAGGACGTAGAACATAGAGACCATTCTCCAGTTCCCCGCATGTGATGAATTTATTGTTCCATTTAACAGTAATCATATTACTAAAATAAACAGTATATCCATCAGCACACAATTTAGAAACGGAAAGCAAATTTCTTCTTAAGTTCTGTACATAAAGACAATCCTTAAGTACAAGAATTATTTCTCTAAAAACTAATTCTATGGTTACTATTGCCACAGTTGCAACACTTGCAGTCGTTCTCAAGAAAAGCATCACTTTCCTTTCACTCAGCCTTCTGCTAACTTTGAACCCCTACATTGGATTACACGCATGAGTTGAACCCCGGAGTCAACACACCAGGACACAGAAGTGACTAACAAATTAGTCTCTATGACACAAGTTTCAAAATTACCTTTCTTAGATTCCAGGTAGGCGGGACAGTTTCTCTTCCAGTGGCCGGCCTGCTTGCAAAAGTGACAGGCATCGGATGCCTTGTTTTTCTTCTGCTTCTTAGGTTTGGCAGCTTTCTTCTGGGGCTT
>NW_010729302.1:296018-318073 GCF_000365185.1 Nelumbo nucifera
TTCAAGTAATCCTACACTGTGTGTGCCTTGGGTCTCACCCTGGAGGCTGAGACAAGCCACCCCAACAGTTGGTAGCACACCAGTGTCAGCCTTGGCAGGATAAATCTCCCCAGACTTATCCAATGGCTGTGAACATTTAAAACCAACACAAGTCTCATTAAGTGTCCAGTTTTAGGGTCTTACAAAGAAGTATACCACACAATATGAATCAAACATGTACTTTATTTATTTACATTAAATATGAAAAATACATCAAAACTGATTGAAGCTAAGGGCATACAAAAATTGTCCAACGAAAGGCTTTTTCAAGCGATTCCCACAGAGGATGCCAAATGATGCAACGCGATCTGGGCAGTCCTAGCTGGCAGAAACCTGGCTCCTAGCTGGCGATGGACGGTACCTAAGAAGAAGAGGGAGGTGAAGAATTCCCGAGGAGCTCGCCCGACGGGAACACTCCGATGCTTAAGTTAGAACTCTGAGAGAACTGTAGAGAATGCAAAGAGAGAGCTAAGAGTGTAGATGGCACAATTGCTCCTTGGCGATCGGGGGTCCTTTTATATTGGATTTCTGTCAAATCAGGCGTAACCGCCTCTGCCGCAGCCGTTACTGCCAGAGCTGAGGTGGCGGGTGCAGGCAGCCGTTGCAGGGTACGAACCTGTTAGGCGTGCCATATCTTTCAGAAATGGCAGCCACGACACCGCCTGATGAGGGACGTGGGCGCAACCTCCAGATTTGACAGGTACTGTTGTCGGGTAGATCGTTCCTGTAGGTTGCCGAGCTACTTTGCATCGAGCTACCTTGGGCCAAGCTACCTTACACCGAGGTGCTTATGCTTGAGGCAGGCCTTAGGAAAGTATGGACAGGAGTGTTAATGGTGCTGACCCGAAGTGTTTCTACTTCGGGATACTTAGCCGTAGGTCAGGGTGTTCCCTTCTTAGGAGGAGCTCGGGGCTCAATGGGAGGAGCTCAGATCTTAAGAGGAGCTCGGGTCCCCTTGCTGAGGGGGGAGCTCGGTTCGCTCCACCCTTGGAGAGAATTCGGGGTGAACTAGATGTTATTTCTTGGCGAGTTGCCTCGTCCATCGAGCTGTCCGGTCGGGCTCCGGCGAGTTCGTTACGCCGAGTTATGGCCAGGCTGTCACGTTGAGTTGTTACTTATGCCAGGTCATGTCCACGTGTCCCCATGCTACGAGGTCGAGCCAAATCAACCTCCATCAACTTTATTTACTCAATGTTCAGTTGAACTCATGTGGCCTACTATGTGGTTGTATCATAATGACAGCTACACCCAGGTCTATTACTATTCGATTGTAGATATGTATAGTCTCAAATTAAAAAAAAGGACTCATTTATTAAAGAACATAGAATGTCAAAATAAGATTTTAAAATTCCTTTATGAACTTATATTTAACTTTCACCAATGGTGGGTATATTAAAGTCTAATAGGATCAACACACAAGATATATTTAAGTTCATTTCCAAGGGAGGTGGCTTTTAAAGCTCAAGGCTACCTCTAATGGGATTTCACGTCTGAATGATGCCAGAACGACGCTGGGGGTCATTATTTCTAACAAAATTGACCCATAACAGGGGCAGTGGTTTTTAAATCTCCCCTGCTTTGATCCTTAATGTCGATGAATAACTGGACTATCTCTAGTCGAATTTCATGTCAAAAATAGAGTTCAATCGCTAGAACCTAACCTATTTGGACAATATCTCTAGCAAACCCGACCTGTTTGGTAATGTTTTGGGGTACAAATCTCCCCTGTTTTGGTCCTTAAAATCGATGCTCTATAATGGTTTGGCATAAATAGTTATGAAAGAGGTGGTGATCGGACAGACTGGATTCGGTTAACATACCCAAAATACAATGTGTAGGTACGTGATGATCACCTAAACCAACCAGAGTATAGAAGGTGCTAAACCAATACCATACAAATGCCCGCGATGAGATCAGAACCCATGTAGACATGGGATGAGCTCATGACCCACACGGACTTGTGATGAGCTTAAGTCCATCGCACACCCACGATAGGTGCAAGCTCATTGTTAGGACAGAAGTAAGTAAAATAAACATGTCTGTCACTAATAACGTGCATGACGGGATGCCTCATAGGCTTAAAGAGGACACACAAGATAAGTAGTAACGTCATTCGCGCCATGTCAGTTTAAAAGGGTCACAAAAAGAAGTAGCACAAATGTATTATGAGAATCTTCAGACGAAAGGAAAGCTCATCCTTGAGATATCTCACAAGACATGTGGTGAATCCCTAGTAGTGTTCCCTGATAATTGACATCGAATCCAAGATTCCCTTCCCTAATGGGAATCAAACACTTTTGGCTCTTTCCTTTCGGGACCTCGGGATTTCTCCCTATAAATAGTGGTCCAACTCATAACGAGATTATCATTCCATCACCTCATTTGCCCTAGCATTTAGCCTACCTACTACTCTCGGCTTTCCTTTGTCCTTCAAGGAGACCCCCGTACATTGCCTTACCTCTCTACTCACATTAGAATCTCTGGTTATTCCTTGAACATAGAGGATAGTCGCCCGTAGGATTAACCTTTCCCCCATTCTTGAAGAGCAGATCAATGAGCAAAAAGACGTCAACCTGGAGACTGGAGATCAGGTTGGCTCAGAGTCGCTAAACAAGTGGGCATCGAGATACTCTCGAATAAAATCTACGAGATTGAATCCCATTTCAACCGAATGGAGTAGATGTAGAATGATATGAGGACCACCTTACAACTCCTCCTCCAATGGTTATCCAGGATCGAACGATCTCCTTTCACCCTAACCACTCCCTTGGCATCTATCCCTGCTAGTCACTAGTCCGCCAACCAGAACCCTATCATCCCCAAGTAGCCTACCAGAGCCAGCACCACGACTGCACAAACCAACCTACCCCCTATCGAACAGCCCCTGGCCACTCCACAGACCAACCCGGTAACAGAAGCACCACTCAGCTGCGATGAACTGAAAGAATATGTTCATGGGCTGATGGTGGAAAACCAAAACAGGTCCCAAACCTCACTCCTTCAGAAACCTTATTCCGATCAAATCTTTTAGAAGTTGTAGGTATACAATGTTCGCTCAGACCCTTAGAGAACATCAAACATCAAAACTAACACCACAAAGTTGCGTGCAAGCAACCCACAGTCAACCCTCATTTTGCAATGAACCCGCAACACACCACAAACCCTGCGATGAACTCACAATGCGTATCGCAAAACCATGATAAACCTGTGGTTCATCGAGTCCACTCAATGCCTGAACCAAAGAAAACCACAACTGAATCCATCCAAGGGCCCTAGGCTTGCTTGGACATGTGATGAACCTACGCCGCTAAAGCGCGCGATAAACCCATGGCTCCCGAACTCACTTGCGACCCAAACCGGGAGAAGCCTAAGTTGAGCCCTTGGCGAGGCCCATGTGCGCCCAGAGCCACGTGGAACCTACAATAGAAAAAGGCATAGTGAAATGCCATGTGGGGTCAATAAGACGTCACCTGTCAAGCGGTGACGTCAGTAATGCCACATCAATTAAGTTAAACTGCGCTAGAGATAGTAGCACACATGAGTAAGGAGGAATCTTGAGGAGAAGGAAAGCCGATCCTCGGAAAAATCCTCATGAGACACATAGCGAAACACTAGTGGTGCACTTAATGATTGACAACAAATCTAATATTTCCTTTCCCGATAGGAGACAAGCACCTTTATCTCCTACCTTTTAGGATCTCAGATCTCCCTTCATAAATAGAGATCCTCCTCGTATTGAAATTCATTTGACACTTAGCATTTGACATCCGGTACTCAAACACTCTCTCTCACTTTGATTACTTTCTTCGACATCTTTAGCTCCAAAAGCCTATTTCCTTACTCACCGGCCACTCTCTGTCTTTCAAAAAGACCACTTACACTCAAGCCTGAGATGGAGACGCCTATCCAGGCTGATATCGAGACACTCTCGAACAAAGTCTATGGGTTCAAGGAACTCTTTGAAAGTAGATTCAAGATGCTCGAGCAAAGCCAGGAGGAAAGAAGGAGTGCCTTCCAGATCCTACTCAACCAATTGGCCCACGCCGAACAGACTCCTGCTACCACTCTTCCCGGTGTCCCCAACTCCAATCCCATCCCTAGCCGCCATGCCTTCAACCCGACCCCTACCTTCCCTAAGCAATAACAGAGCCAACCGGACCTCAACCTAGACAGACCACCAACCATCCCACTAGTCTCATGCCTTTCCTTGCACCGACTCGATAGCAGAGATCCCTCTTAGTTGAGACGAACTGATGGAATATGTCCAAGGGCTGGTAGTTGAAAGCCACAATCGGGCCCAGGATTTGGCTGACCTACAAAAGCCTTACTCTGATCATATCTTGTACAAGCCCTACCCTGTCGGGTACGCCCCCCCTCAATAATGGCCACAATATGACGGGGAGAGAGGCAGCCCGCAGGAGCACATCAACAAGTTCGAGGACATCCTCGGTTCCTTCGCCCTTAATGGGAATCTCCTCGGTTCCTTTGCCCTCGATGGGGATCTGAAGGTACGAGAATTCTCGAAGTCACTAACTAGTCTAGCGTACACATGGTTCGTGAGTCTCACCCCTGGGAGCATTGATTCCTGGGTGAACTCGCCAAGAAATTCCTATCGAAGTGGTTCACCCTGGAAAGAAAATTGACAATGGACGACCTACGAAATGTGGAGCAAGGACCAGGGGAAGATCTTTTGGCCTACGTTATGAGGTTTCAGAAACTTACACAATCCATCTTCGTCGAACACGCCACTAAGAAGAGTTTTATCGAGCAGTGCGTGTAAGGCATGCACCCTACCTACAGGATCAGCATCGAGAACATCAAAGTCGAGACCTTTAGCCAGCTCTGGAGGTGTGCAAAGAGGACAGCGTGAACCATCAAGGACACCTCTCCATACAACAAAAACGAGGCATATGCAATCAACAGAAAGTTCAGAAACAATAGAGGAGCCAGATAGGGGCCATACCGGCATGATAACACCCAAGGAAGAAGGAGTACCGCTCCCCCCTTCCCCTACACAAGGGAAGAAGTTATAATGATATTAAACAAGTTAGTTGAAGATAGGGCTATCGGCCTATTACCACCACCACCAGGAGTGGACCCAGAGAAAGACAAGTGCGGCGGGAGGTGGTGCAACTTCCATCTGACACCACATCATGACCTGATGGATTGCTTCACCCTACAAAGGCTATTTGTATAGAAGGTAAAGTTGGACCGGTTCATTAAAAAAGACCTAGCACGTGTGGAAACCGACCCCCTCCTAGCCCATACCCAGGAGGAAGTATCAATGTAGTCGGAGCAGCCGATCAATACTAGTTCGATGACTTGATAGAGAAACTAGAGCTGAGTGAGGAGCTGCAGCAGTTCTTCACCAAGCAAGGGGCCAACACGACAACACAGAAACTGGCCATTAGAGCATTGGCAGAAGTCTTCCGGTACCCGCTACTGCCCTACAGCCATGATCGCAACAGCGCAGAATTCACAACAGAGGATATGTTAGCCATTAACCCCACCATAACAGTCGTTTGTACATGATGGCGAAAATAGGAGGTTTCGAAATGAGAAGATCGATGGTTGACGATGGTTGACCCAGGAAGCTCTGTCAATCTTATTTCCATCCACATGCTGGAGTTAATGAACGTCTGGAAAGAAGACAAAAAAGGATTGCCACTAGAGGTGATAGACTTCAATGGGAACCTGTCCATCACGGAAGGATCCATCAAGCTGCAAGTAGCGGTAGGCTCATTCAGCATCATGCAGGAGTTCCAGGTAGTCCCAAGGAGGACTTCTAACCTTGCTCTCTTTGGACACTCATTGATACATGACTTGGTCCTCATCCCGTCGACATATCATCAGTGCATTAAAGACAGATACCGGGGACACTCAATAAGAATCCCAACCACCAAGGCCCCTTTCGATGAGTTAGAGACACACCTACAGGATGCCATTGACTTCATAGAATTGGCAGATGATGGGGAGATGAGGATAGCCAAGGTTGAAGGAGCAAAGTTACCTCATCCGCCAGAGAAGCAGATGCGTCTGGATGATGGGGAGCGACAAAAAAGACTACTACACCATCGTCGGGGTACATGAAGATGATGAACCACCCGTAGCCAAGAAGGCCATCCCTGAGGTATGATTTTATTACGATATATCTTGTTTAACATAGCCTCATCGCAACTTGTACTAATAAAAAATCCTTTTCAAAAAGTTAATCCCTAATGCATGATTCATTATTGATGTTTTCCCAAATCAAGTACATATCTGTTTAATCAAAATCACTATAATCCTTTAATGGAAGGCTCTAAGTAATGTTTCAACCAGCACCATTTCACTACATTGCAAATTGACATCGCCGTAGTAGCATCATCGAACAATAACTCTACCCTTGAGAATGATACAAAGGTAGAACATTTAACCACAAACTCATTAGACACGAAACCCTAGAATTTGAGACAAATAATAATGTGGGCCATGACAGGAGTTGAAGGAGGACACTGACACATTCCACTGACACAGTAGAAGAGCCATTAGAAGAGATTCCACTGACACAGTAGAAGAGCCATTAGAAGAGATCAACCTAGTGGCCGATGGGACAAACAAAAGACCCTTATATATATCCGCTAAGCTAGTAGATGAAGACAAAGAAAAGCTTATCGCACTCCTAAAAGGTAAAGAATTACCCTTATTGCAAAAGCCTCAAAACTTGAAAATAGTCTAACCCGAGTATGCTCACTGAATTTCAGGATGTATTCACCTGGTCCGACACTCCCTGTGTATAGACCCGAAATTATGGCTGGTAAAGCAGCCACAGAGGATTTTCAAGCAAAAAATAACCCATAAGATCAAAGAGGAGATAGAACGACTCTTGAAGGTGGGTTTTATCAAAACAATAGCACATCCTCAGTGGCTAGCCAACGTAGTCCTAGTAAGTAAGAAGAACGAACAACTAAGGTTAGTATCGAAAACTAACTTGACCTTATCGCAGGTGTTGTGTTGACTTTAGAGACCTAAATAAGGCCTGCCCAAAGGATGAGTTCCCTCTACCTAACATGGAAGTTTTGATAGATTCAACCATGGGACATGAGCTTTTCTCCTTCCTAGATGCCTACAGTGGGTACAATCAGATCTTCATGGATCCTGTAGACACGCCCCACACAACCTTTAGGACACTGATAGGAAATTTCTATTACAAGATGATGCCTTTCGAACTGAAGAACATGGGGCAACATACTAGAGAGCGATGACTAACGTCTTCCATTATATGATACACAAAGAACTTGAATGCTATGTGGATGACATAGTCATCAAAGCAAAGAAGGAGGATCAAGGTTTTAACGAAAGTCTTCACCAGAAGCAGGGAATTCAAGTTGTGGTTAAACCCACTAAAATGTGCATTGGGGGTGCGATCAAGGAAGTTCTTAGGCTATAGAGTAGATCAGACAGGGATACACCCAGATGAGAGCAAGGTCAAAGCCATCCTAGACCTCCCACCCCCAAACAATGAGTCTCAATTAAAAACTTTCTTAGGAAAGATTTCATACCTAAGGAGGTTCATCCCTGACCTCGCACATGCAGCGCTACCACTCATGAAGCTGATCAAGAAGTCCACCGAGTTTAAATGGACCCGGGAGCACCAACAGACATTTTTGCAACTAAAAGTAACACTCGCTAGGGCCCTGATGATGTCACCACCTAAAGACAAATGAGAATTCAGAATATATATCGCAATAGGGTCAGAAGCCATAGGATGCCTACTGGCGCAAGAGGATGATGGTAGAGTGGAAGTCCCGATATATTACGCTAGCAGAATGGTGTGTCCGAAAGTGTGTTGTTAAGCACTCCGGAACACCAGTTTAAACATTTATAATTTTTACCATTTCTCAAAAAACTACTAATGTAGTAAATGGGTGAGAACGGGTCGTATCCACAGGGAAGCAAGTGAAAAATCAATAGATACTTAGATCCGGACAAGAGAATACAATAAAAAATTGCAGAAAATAAGAATATAAATCTATTATTGCTGAAATTAAATGTTTTAAATTTAAACAAGACAATAAATAAAAATCAGAATTTAATAAAGTATGGGAATCAACAAAGGAAATAAAAGAAATAAATAAAAAATGATCCAGAATCCGAATCCGGTGGCGGTAGCTACAGATCGGCCAAACAACTTGCAGAAATCCCTCCTGACAAGAACCGGGCATCTGTCCTTTTTATAACCCTCAAACCCCTCGAGACACCTTAGCCTTGAACCGAACGAATTCAGATCTGCAAAAAAGAGAAACAAACAAGAATTAAATCTAAAAGATTGCAGAAATAAAAATAATAGAAAAGAAAACAATGGTTGATCAGATCCAGTGGCGGTAGTTATAGATTGGTTAAGCAGCTTGTAGGAATCCCTCCTGACAAGATTTGGGCATCCTCCCCTTTTACAACCCTTGAACTCCTCAAGAAACCTTAGCCTTGTTAACTGGGTGAATTAACCAACCCCTTCCAGAGGGCCCCTATGACCCTTTTTATAGAGAAGGGTGGACACAACTAGAAATAGGGAGAAAGATGGGGGGCGGCAGCTGGAATTTAGCAAAGGTAGGAATGCCCGAGGGTTTCTAATGGATGGATAAGATGGTTTTGGGGTGATCCTATGGCTGAAAATAAAAGGAGAGGGCGCCCAATATTATGTAGGGCTAAGATTTAGATGCCCTGAAATGGAGGGTGTAGATTACAACATCTAGGGTTGAAGGGTTAAGATTAAAAGAATAGGTGGTGCCCGAGATTGAATGGTTGGGATATAAGATGGAGGGAATGGCTGAGATTTGGAGGTGGGGAGTTGAATGGTGAGGATTAGCAGAATAGGAAAGCCCTACGATTTAAAAGCTATAAAGGAGAGACCTAAAATCAGTGGTTGAGATTAAAAGAGGTGGAGGGTGGAGATTAAACACCTAGGGGCGGCTAGTGTTTGCTAAGAGTGAAAAGAATGGGTTAAAAAGGCTCCCTAGGGTTTACTAAGGAGAGGGGAGCATGGTAATACAGTAGGATGGGCGCCAACTAGGCTTAGCAGATAGGAGGCGCCTTGCTGTTCTCAATTCTTTACAAAAACACCCCCTCTCTCAACTGGTCTCCACACCAGCTTCCCAAAAACTGCACTTCAGCCTAGAAAATTTCCTAGTTTTTTACATAATTTGCACAGAGACCCTTAGATGTCACATAATTGATTTTAACTAGGAAAATGGTACACTTTGACTATTCTAGGCCAAAAATACCCCGGAATTGATGCCCTCAAGGCATCAAAATGTAGGGTTATCACACCCCCAACTTAGACATTGCTAGTCCCTTAGCAACGCAGTCTTAAAATTACACTGAGTATATAGATCTTTCCCATTACAAGGTCATCCCTAACAAAATTAATCAAGCATCCTGATTCTAGCATTCTCAAACTCTGTATAGATCGTTATTGGGGTTTAGGGGTAAAATTGTCTTATTTTGAATATTACCGAAACATGGCTTAAAAATCTTATTTACCCTTCCATTTGCAAACTGTCTTGATAAGATGGGATTGATTTTAAAATCAAACAGGTATTCTTCTTATTGTTTTTGATAGTGGATTTCTACCCTCGAACTTATTTTTATTGTTACCTTTCACCTTTTTATACGAATCTCGACACTTGACTTAGGTGAAGAGACCAGGTTACTAAGTGTTAGGTAAGTGTCTTTCGCATTCCCTTTTCCGTTTGGCGTGAATCTTGACAATTGACTTAGGTGAAGAGACCCGGTTACTAAGTCTAGTGTGTCCATTGACCTTTTATTCTCTCTCTCTCTTTTTTTTTTTTTTTTTTTTTGCAACACTGTTCAGGGTAGTCCACTATATCTTAACAATTTGAAGAATTTTGTCTAATTTCTCAATCTTTTCTCTTCCTATCTTGATAGGGGGAAACTTGAATGCATTTTCTAATTTCTAAACGGTTTCGACAATATTCAAACAAGACCAATTTTTGACTCCTATCACTTGCTACCAATTTCTATAGAATTCTATATTCTTTTATCAGTTTCCTTAACTTTTTCTATTTGGGAATCTCTTTTAATAGAAAATTTTAAAAAATTCAGTGAAATTTTAATTCTCCATCTTGAAAGTCTTAGCTTCACAATTTTTTTTTTCAATTTTTCTCTCTTTTTCCTCACCCCCAACTTAAATTCCATTGTCCCTATTGGCATGACTAGAATGATGCAAAGAAGATTTGGTTCAAAGGAAACAATGAGTAGGGTTTTCCTGAGGGGTTCAAGGTATGACACCTGGAGGAGCAATGCCTGGCACATGATAGAGTATACCCAATCAAGTTCTTTATGGACAGACCACCCCTTTTTGGTAGACTCGTCAAGTGGATTATGCAACTCATTGAATACACGATAGAGTATACCCAACCATGGGCCATCAAGTGCCAAGTAGTAGCGCACCTATTGGCTGCTTTCCCATCATACATTGACTTTCCCATATCGGATGAAGTACCCGGAGACACGCCCATGATTTCCATGGCTAAAAGTAAAGAGTGGGTTCTGACCTTCGACGGGAGTAGCACTAGCACCTCGGCTAGCGCCGGGGTAACCCTATCCTCACCTGACGGATGAACCTCTTCCTATTCCTTCAAACTACAATTCTCCTGTTCACACAACATAGTCGAGTATGAGGCCTTATAGAAGTCGGTGCAAAGAAGATAAAGGTGATTGGTGATGCCAAACTAGTAATCGGGCAGCTTGACAGAAGTGCAACAATAAAGGAGGTGACCATCCTCATATAGGACCCTGATCCAAAGGTTAGTTTGCAACCTAGACGTAGATTTCAAACACCAAAATGGAACCAAAAATAGGTTCGCTGATGCTCTAGCCACTTTAGGGTCCAAGATACAAGTTAGCACAAAGCCAATAGAAATCACCATCCAGTCTATCGATAAACATTCAATCTTCACCCTAAAGGATTGGGTAGAAGAGGAGCATGAAATAACAATGGATGATTGGAGATACGAAATAATCCAAAAGCTGAAGAGTCAGACTATAGGGACATAAGATATCAAGCTAATTGCAAAGTTTCAACTTGTGAATGGAGAACTATATCGCAGAGAGCCAGATGGAGTAAGGATGAAATGCCTAGGGAAATCAGAGGCTGAAGCAACGCTGAACGAAGTACAAAATCAATTGCGGGGTATCACAACTACCCTATTCTGAAGACTACAAATGTTAGGGTATTACTGGCTTGTGATGAAGTGTGACTCTACCAAGGTGCAACGGGAATGTGATAAGTGCGTCCCACAAGTGGACGGCAGAGAATGCCTCGTGGTCTGTGAAGAGGACTAGAGGAGGATGTATATAGAATACCTGAAAGACCACACGTTGTTCATTGACACTACATTGAGGAGGAGGCTACTATCCAAAGTTAGGCGGTTTTACCTCCAAGACGGAATGTTGTACAAGAAATCACACGCACAAAAACCTTTGCGATGCCTGGCGGGTGATGAAATTGACGAGATATTAGAGGCAACTCATAGCTCTGAACCTATAGGCCATCAAGGACAACTTGCGCTACATAATCACATCCTACACTTAGGCTTCTACTGGCCAACCATAATGGAGGATACGCAGCGACATGTAGGCAGATGCCATAAGTGCCAGGTCCATGGCGAAAGAATCCATAAACCCGCCAACAGTCTCCACCTAGTCATCACACCCTAGCCATTCCATACTTGGGGGGTAGACATAATAGGCAAGATTCACCTAACTTTCAAAGGGTATTGCTTTATCATAGTGGCTACATAGTATTTCACCAAATGGGTAGAGGCCATACCCTTGCAACGAATCTGCATAGAGAACATAGACAATTTCCTAAGACAAAACATAGTCCATAGATTCAAAGTCCCAATGCGGATACTGACAAATAATGGCCTATCCGTCAAAATCCAAGAAGTCCATGACCTCTTAGGGTAGTACGGTACACGATTAGGAACATCAACCACATATTACCCATAAGGAAATAGGTAGGTAGAGGCCACAAATAAAACTTTACTCAGGATGTTAAGCAAAATAGTGGCCGATAACCAAAAGGATTGGGTAGAAAAGTTGTCAGAAATCCTTTGGGCTTATCACACCTCTATTAGAAAGAGTACATAGGTGACACCCCACTCTTTGGTGTATGGTGAAGAAACAGTACTCCCAACAGAGATATGAGCCATATCCACTAGAGTAGATTTCTTGATGGGCAAGAAACTCAAGCCAGAGGACATGGATTAGTTACTCATAGACAAGCTCAAAGTAATCGATGAGGTTAGAAATATAACCTCACAAAAATAGAGCAAATATAAACAGGCCTTAGCCACAAACTTCAACAGGCACCTAAGACCCAGAAGCCTCAAAGAGGGAGATAAAGTACTAAAGACAACGCTTAATGTTAGGCAAGGAAAATTTGTAGGAAAATTCACCCCAACATGGGAGGGAACGTACTTGATAAAAGAAGCCCATACTTTGGGCTACTATGTATTAAAAACTGTAGACATAGAAGAAGAGGATGAAACAATCAACAGCTATTGGTTGAAACCCTACATCGAGTAACTCTGTATTTCTGTAATTCCACCACTACATGTACAAATTCTATAAATAAGTGTGCAATGTTTCAGTAAACTTACTTCTTTATTGAACTCTATTACTGATGCATATGTCAAGAATCCACATATTTGAGGTAAAGTTTATTTCCTTTCACGTGGTTCTGATTGTGGTGAGGTTTCTTTCCTTTCACATGTTTTGATTAAGATAAAGTACACGCAACACAACAAGAACACATCAAAGAATGAATAGAATAACAAGAAAATTTTAGCCTTTGGAGGTCGAAGACAAGTGAGCAACTAAGACTTCCTCCCTCTTGAATTCGGATTCTTCCTCTCCTTCTCTGGCGTGCTGAAATTGCTTCCTCTTCTCTTCTGATGTGCTGAGACTGCTTCCTCTTCTCTTCTCTTCTGAATTCTCTATAAGGATTGCCCCTTTGCCTTGAGTCTATGGTCCTTTTTATAGTGCAGCCTCCCCTCAATTGCTTCTCAATTCAGATTCCTAATTCAACCCAAATTAGGTCTCTTAGTCTTTATCTCAGTTGACTGCCAACTACCAGACCCGAAACTTGAAACTTGAATTTCACTTTGCTGGCGGCGGAATTAGGTTGAGACACAAGAGTTGTAGCCCTATCTCTTAGCTTTAATTATCCGTTTGAATCACCTCAATCCGAGTTGTAGGCAGAACGTTATGCCCAAAATACGGGAACTATATCAAAGCAGGAAATTTCTCGATTTTTGTGCATACATATCAAATCCGATTTCAATGGATTTTCTCCTTCATGGATAAATCATGGAGCATCATTGCTGCATGGTCCTTCCTTTATGATTATCTTGATCAATTAAATCGAACTCCTCCTTAAAATTGCACAATTAAGCTCCAAATCATCTTGCAAGGCAATTTCATCATAATTAGTGCAATACCATGCTAATTCCAAAAACATTACTACCCAAAATCGTCAAGTTAGAAGTATGAAAATATGTACAAATATAGCCTTATCAAATTCCTCAGCCAGATGCCTAAGGAAAGGCGTGCTTGGCACCCCAGGAGGTTACACATCGAAAGGTACCTATGATAAAGTTAGACACAAACGATCTGTCATAACGAGTCTGACTACGCTCAAGATAGTAAAACGGATAACAAAGGACAAACAACGCTTACCTCTCGACCCGACTCACCAACCCCCAAGACATCCTCGTTGGACTGAGCCTCATCGCAATCCATTCGCTTCAAAACAAAAGACAGTTTAACAATTAGTCCCCACGATACACAATGAACATAACAATTCAAAATAAAACATACGCACTAAGCTACTCACCACACTCACCCTATTAGGGGAGTTAACTGGAACTCCCGTCGACTGCTCCGGAGGAACCACCAGAACCTCCATGTGCAAGTGAGAACCACCACTCTCCGTAGACTACAAGGACGAAAAGCAAATAGTGTTAACTTAGTTTCATCGCAATAACACAATTTTGAAAGACAAACAGAATGTAGTAGTAGGATTCACGTACTGAATCATCATCCCCAGAACCCCGCTTTGGCTGGGGAGGGGCCATCCTGTTCATTCGCCCGCTTGAGAACCAGACGATGGCACCCCCGGGAGAGTGTACCACAAGTGGCAATTGGTGTGTTCGGAAGCGCGTCGTTAATCACTCCGGAACACCAGTTTAATTATTTATAAAATTTTTCCGATTCTCAAACAACTACTAACATAATAAATGGGTGAGAACAGGTCATATCCATAGGGATAGCAAGTGAAAATTTAATATATACTTAGATCCGGACAAGAGAATATAATCAAGAATTGCAAAAAATAAGAAAATAAAATCTATTATTGCTGAAATTAAATGATTTGGAATTAAACAAAACAATAACTAAAATTCAGAATTTAACAAAGTGCAGAAATCAACAAAAGAAATAAAAGAAATAAACAAAGTTGATCCAGAATTCGGATCCAGTGGTGGTAGCTACAGATCGGCCAGACAGCTTGCAGAAACCCCTCCTGACAAGAACAGGGCGTCCGTCCTTTCTACAACCCTCGAACCCCTCGAGACACCTTAGCCTTGAACTGAACGAATTCAGATATGCAAAATAGAGAAACGAACAGGAACTAAATCTAAAAGATTGGAAAAATAAAAATAATAGAAAAGAAAATAAAGAAAAGATAAGAATGGTTGATCAGATCCAATGGCGGTAGTTATAGAATGGTTGAACAGTTTGCAGGAACCCCTCTTGACAAGAATTGGGCGTCCTCCCTTTCTATAACCCTTGAACTCCTCAAGAAACCTTAGCCTTGTTAACTGGGTGAATTGACCAACTCCTTCTCCAGAGCCCCTGGGGTTCTTTTTATAGAGAAAGGTGGATATAACTGGAATTAAAGAGAAAGAGGGGGGTGGCAGCTGGGTTTTAGCAAAAATATGGGTGCCCTAGGGTTTAAAATGAGGGGTTAGAATGGTTCTAGGTTGATCCTAAGGCTAAGAAGAAAAGGAGAAGACACCCAATATTATGTAAGGCTGAGAGTTAATGGCTAAAGGCTGAATGGTAAAGATTAGAAGTTAGGTGACTCCTAGTGTTAAAATGCTAAAAGGAGAGTGCCCTAAAATGGATGGTGGAGATTAGAAGGGATGAAAGGTGAGGATTTAGTAGTTAGGGGCGGTTAGGGTTTGTTAAGAGTGAAAAGAATGGGTTAAAAGGCGCTCTAGGGTTTGCTAAGGCGTGGGGAGCATGCTAATACAGTAGGAGGGGCGCCAAACCGGGTTTAGTAGCTAGCAGGCACCCTCATGCTTTCAATTTTTCACAAAAACACCCCCTCTCTCAGCTGAACTTCACACCAAATTCCCAAAATCTACATTTCAGCCATGAAAACTTCCCAGTTTTCTACATATTTTACACAGAGACCCTCGAAGGTCACATAATTAATTTTAACTGGGAAAAGGGTACACTACGACTACTCTTAGGCTGAAAATACCCCTGAATTGATGCCCTTAAGGCATCAAAATGCAGAGTTATCACACCCCCAACTTAAACATTGTTAGTCCCTTAGCAATGCAGCCTTAAAATTACACTAAGTATATAGATCTTTCCCATTATAAGGTCATCCCTAACAGAATCAATCAAGCATCCTGATTCCAACATTCTCAAACTCTATATAGATCGGTTTTGGGCTTTAGGGGAAACTGTCTTATTTTGAATATTACCAAAACATGGCTTAAAAATCTTATTTACCCTTCCATTTGCAAATTGTCTTGATAAGATGAGATTGATTTTAAAATCAAACAGGTATTCTTCTTATTATTTCTGATAGTGGATTTCTACCCCTGAACTTATTTTTATTGTTACCTTTCACCATTTTATGCAAATCTCGACACTTGACTTAGGTGAAGAGACCAAGTTACTAAGTGTTAGGTAAGTGTCTTTGGCATGCCCTTTTCCGTTTGACGCAAATCTTGACACTTGACTTAGGTGAAGTGACCCGGTTACCAAGGGTTTTTTGACTCCTTTTCTTCTTCTTTACTTTCTTTCTCATACGGGTCTTCCAAAATTCTCCCACTCCTTAAAGTTGTTATAGCTTTGGCATTTTCGAATTGGGGATTTTGAGGAGGTGGTTGAATTTGTTGAGAAAAACCCAGTGGCTGATTCCTAGGGTTTGCAACCGGTTGACTCGATAGTTGCCCCACTGCCCTCCTTGCATTAGCTTCAACTAGCTGTCCTATTTGACTTTCTAACCTAGCAATGGATTGCTGTTGATTTAGGATCAACTGCTGCAGCTGCATAAATTGATCGTCTACTGATCAGGATTGAGGGGGTTATGGGTGGCCCTGATATGGTTGGGCTGGTTGACTCCTAGGGTACACCTGCTGGAACTGGTTTTGTACTATTGGCCTCTAAAACTATTGGACCATGGAGTTGGACGGATGCTGATGGAACTGTAGATTGGGTTGATGTATCCTTCAAGAAAAGTTAGGATGGTTTCTCCACCTAGGGTTATAAGTATTAGAATATGAATCATTATTGGGCCTTGAGAAACTCTTGGCCACCTGAACTTGTTCTTGGATAAAGGGTGGAAACTGGGCCATAGTAGGACAGTCATCAACTTGGTGAGCCGGGCTGGCACAAATGGAACATACTTCGGGATAAAAGGTAGATGGGCTCGATTGCTGGTTAAGAGTGAAAAACTGGTTGAGTTTCTGGGCTAGAAGGTCTACCCTATCCAACTTTCTAGAAATGGCATTCAAGTCCGTTTTTGCCTTGGGCTCTATATTATTTATGACCTTATAGAGCCCTGCCCTCTTTGATGGTCCTACTGACCTTTCATAGGAATACAACGACGCGTTATTGATAGAATTCTCACTCAGGGTTTCGAAAAAATTATAAGCTTCATCATCACTCTTACTCATAAATGCCCCCCACACGATTCATCTATCATCTGCCTGTATTGATCTATCAGGTCTTCATAGAAGGCCTGGACAATTTTCCACTAGGATAGGCCATGGTGTGGGCACTTTCTCATTAACTCTTTCATCCTCTCCCAAGCCTCATGAATTTGTTCACCTGGTGTTTGGGTGAATCCCGTGATAGCTCTCCTCATGGTATTGGGTCTGCCTATAGGATAGAACTTCCTAAGGAATTCTTGTTGCATTTCTTCCCAAGTCCTAATGGGTCTCCCTATAGTCTCTAACCAATGCTTGGCCTTGTCCTTCAAGGAGAAGGGGAAAAGAGTCAATCTAAGGGCATCATCATTGAAATTCTGAATCCTTACAGTTGAACATATTTCCAGAAACTCATCTATGTGCTTGTATGGGTCCTCACTTGGGTTCCTATAGAAGGATGGGAGCATTGGATTGTACTTGACTTAATTTCATACTATAAGGCATGAGTATCAGGTAACTGGATGCAGGATGAAGGGTTGTATTGTGATGGAGTGAAGTACTCCTTCAACTTTCTAGGTTGGGCTCATTGATTCCGGCCTTTTGATTTCGGTGTTGATGATGGAGGTATCTCTCTATTTCAGGTATAGGTTCTATTGTTTCTCTCCTTAGAGATCTCCTTCCCAACATACAACACAGAAGTACCTTTTCTTCTTATTAAAATTTTGAGTTTAATTTCAAATGTGGATTTTGAAATTTGAACTCTGAAATTTAAACTCAACTTTTGAAACTTTCTCTTTTTTTTTCTGAAATTTAAAGTCAAACTCAGCCTTTGAAATTTAAATTCCTGAAATCTAAATTCAAGTTGGAATTTAAAAAAAAAAACTCTTCTTTTTTTTTGTTTTTTTTAAGGCAAACAAATCAACCCCACGACCTAGGGACTGACCTAGGGTTTTCTAAAGTAGTGGTTCAACTAATGCGAATCCTTTTAGTTTCACTTGGAATTACACCACTTCCTTTGGTTAGCCAGGTAAGAGGTGAGGATGTGGGAGGCTCCCCTTGCTCTCACAAGGACCTAATTAAGTAACCACAAAACAAGCTTAGGCTTAGCCGTTTAACCTCTTTCCTTAGACACCAACCGCCGGTTATGGAAAATAATTTCAAGCTTTCCTAAAATTCAACACCCCTTTGAACCAAATGTGAGGCTTCTTCCCTAAAGGATCTTGGTATCCAAATTTTAAATTAGGGTTAGGGTGAACCGCACGTGAAGGATGGTGATTTTTGGGCCAAGGAAGGGTGATGAAATCCCCACCTTATCTTATTTAAGTTGGATGCCCTTAAATGGATTAACGGAAAGACAAAATAAACACAACAAATGCAACTAATTACAATGCATGAACAATTATTTCTAAAGTGTAATTCAGCAATATCATAAAAGAATAAAGCAAACAACTAAGCAAAAGGAATGAAAATTTCAGCAAATAAATAAACCTATATGATGCATGCTCTAGAATATCAAACCCTAAATAATGGAATGAAAATGCAAGAAAAATATTAACCAAATATTTTTTTTCGAATTTTTTTTTTATTTTTTTTAATTCGGAATTTAAAAAATTTAAATTCAAATTCAGATTTTGAAAATTTAAATTTCTAAAATTTAAATTTGAATTTTTTTAATTTTTTTTTTATTTTTTTGTAAATTAAAAAATTAAAAATTTAAATTTCGAAATTTGAAATTCAAATTCAAATTCATATTCATATTAAAATTTAAATTTAAATTCAGATTTGAAATTTAAACTCAAATTCAAAAAGTTCAACAATTTCCTAATTGGCAATTAATTATTCAATTAAACAACTAAAAGAAAGGAAATTAAATAAAGCAAAAATAAATTCAGATTGCAAACAGAAAATAAAACAACAATTAATTGTGCTAAACAAAATTAACAACTACGAAAAATAAATTCTAACAAACTAATTGCTAATCTAAAAATTAAACTAAAAATAAAATGATCAAAAAGAAATTTATGTAAGAAATAGATAAAATAAAAGAAAAAAATACAAATATAAAAAAACTAAACCAAAAATAAAATAAACAAAAGAAAAAAATATGCTGAACATTTTTTTATTTATATTTTTTTCGTTTCTTTCTTAATAAAAGAAAAACACAAATCTAAAAATTATTACAAAAAGAAAAGTACGTTGCAAAAAATAAATAAAATAATATAAACAAAATTTTTTTCTTTCTTTTTTTCTTTTTTATTGTTTCTTTATCTGAAACAAAAGAGAAAAAATGAATCTAAAAAATAAACAAAAAATAAAATAAAACAAAAGAAAATTATGCTGCAAGAAATAAATTAAAATGAAATAAACAAAAAAAATTATTTGTTTTTTTTTAAATCTGAAATAAAAGAAAAATACATACCTAATAAAGCAAAAAAATCAAACAAGAAATTAAAATAAAGAAAGAAGAATAGATCTAGAAACAAAATGGAAGCAAATTAATACTAGATGAAAAAAATAAATCTTATCTAAAAAAATAATTAAATATTCGAAAATCACTATTCAACTAAAAAAAAGAGTTCGAAAATAAAAAGAAAAAATCAAAAGTGAAATTGAACGACTACACCTAAAACGCAATCCAATTTCTCTTCTCTTCTCTTCCGTCTCGCAGTCCCGCAGCGCTCTGGTACCCCACCTTTCGCTATTCCATCCTATAGAATCAAAGAGAAACAAGAATTAAACTGAGATTATGGATCAAGTAATAAAATGAAAAAAAATAATGAAACAGATCCAGAAAAAGGAAATAAAAACTTTTCTCCGTGCTTCCCCAGCAACAGCGCCAAAAACTTGGTGTGCTCGGAAGCATGTTGTTAATCACTCTGGAACACCAGTTTAATTATATATAAAATTTTTCTGATTCTCAAACAACTACTAACGTAGTAAATGGGTGAGAATGGGTTGTATCCATAGGGAAGCAAGTGAAAAATTAATATATACTTAGATCCGACAAGAGAATATAATCGAGAATTGCAAAAAATAAGAAAATAAAATATATTATTGCTAAAATTAAATGATTTGGAATTAAACAAAACAATAACTAAAATTCAGAATTTAACAAAGTGCAGAAATCAACAAAAGAAATAAAAGAAATAAACAAAGTTGATCTAGAATTTGAATCTAGTGGCGGTAGCTGTAGATCGGCCAGATAGCTTGCAGAAACCCCTCCTAACAAGAACCAGGCGTCCGTCTTTTCTACAACCCTCGAACCCCTCGAGACACCTTAGCCTTGAACTGAACGAATTCAGATCTGCAAAACAGACTAACGAATAAGAATTAAATCTAAAAGATTGTAGAAATAAAAATAACAGAAAAGAAAAGAATGGTTGATCAGATCTAGTGGTGGTAGTTGTAGAATGGTTGAACAGATTGCAGGAACCCCTCCTGACAAGAACATGGCCTCCTTCCCTTCTATAACCCTTGAACTCCTCAAGAAACCTTAGCCTTGTTAACTGGGTGAATTGATCAACCCCTTCTCCAGGGCCTCTGATGTCCTTTTTATAGAGAATGGTGGATATAACTGGAATTAGAGAGAAAGAGGGGGGCGGAAGTTGGGTTTTAGTAGAAATATGGCCGCCCTAGGGTTTAGAATGAAGGGTTAGGATGGTTCTAGGATGATCCTATGGCTGAGAAGAAAAGTTGAAGGCACCCAATATTATGTAAGGCTGAGATTTAATGGCTAAAGGCTGAATGGTAAGGATTAGAAGTTATGTGGCTCCTAGGGTTAGAATGCTAAAAAGAGAGTGCCCTAGAATGGATGGTGGAGATTAGAAGGGATGGAAGGTGAGGATTTAGTAGTTAGGGGTGGCTAGGGTTTGTTAAGAGTGAAAATAATGGGTTAAAAAGTGCCCTAGGGTTTGGTTAGGCATGGGGAAAATGCTAATACAGTAGGAGGGGCGCCAAACTGGGTTTAGCAGCTAGCAGGTGCCCTCTTGTTTTCAGTTTTTCATAAAAACACCACCTCTCTCAGCTAGACTTCACACCAGCTTCCCAAAATCTGCATTTCAGCCATGAAAACTTCCCAGTTTTCTACATAATTTACACAGGGACCCTCAGAGGTCACATAATTAAATTTAAATGGGAAAAGGGTACACTTTGACTACTCTAAGGCCGAAATCACCCATGAATTGATGCCCTTAAGGCATCATAGTGCAGAATTATCAACAATCCCACCGGCTTCACGACCAGTGTAGTCCTTCTCACAGGAGCTGACCCTACAGACTCCTGGCCACCTTCATGCGCATGCGATGAGGCCGCAACCGAAGGCTCCGATGCCTTACCAAACTTAAAACAGCGGGGCACCCTTGCAAATCTTGTCGTTTTCACAAGAGGGGGATAGCTATACTCCCCCTCATCAGCAACTAGTTGTTTCCCGTTGCATTTGGTTGGCAATTTTCTCGAAGAACTGGGATGAAGAACGACTGAATCCACCCTCTAGTTGGCAGCTTAACCCTCAGGAGGAGCCGATGAATGAAAAAGACAGGGGATCATCTACAAAAACTCCTGGAACCCCCCAAATAGTGCACAAAGATTCGAAAGGTGAAGGGACTTATAGCCTTGCACCCTCCCATAAGCAGCCACTGGAAACTGCACGCACCCAAGGAAGGCACGATTGTGGCGCCGCACCTAGAACACATCTTCCCCAGCAGACCTCAAAAACTGGCCACCCATGTCATCATACCCAAACTGTCACAGCATTCGGTCCAAGTGGTACACAGAAAGCTACGCTTCACCTGTGCGATCAATGTAGGCGATAACACCAAGCTAGGTGACCAATTGCGCCATACCCGCAACACCACTCTTGATGTTAAGCATAGATTGGTTATCTCCAACCTCTGGAATAGGCACATGTTAGACAGTGTATGCCCTTACCTCCAATCAGCATGATGTACATTATGGCATTTATTGTAAATGAATAAAGTACATATTTGATTCATGTTATTATGGTGTGTTTCTATGTAATACCCTTAAACTAGACACATATGAGACTCGTGTTAGTTTAGAATC
>NW_010729302.1:322095-353862 GCF_000365185.1 Nelumbo nucifera
TAATATAAATTTTGCAAAACCAAAATTCCAACGATTGAAATCAACTGTCGGCAGTTTGGTTTCCATCAGAGAGAGTGCATTCCTGATCATTACCTTTGTCCGACAAAGGGGCTGATCCTGTCACTATGATCACCCACTCAKATGAGTTCTCAAACTGCCCCAACATGCCCAGGTTTTGACCCCCGCTAAGGATGTCACTGATTGGCATATCAAAGATAGCCCGATCCGACACCTAGTGAAGTATCATAATCGAGTCTAGGAGTCAGGTGTAACTTTCCAGTTTTGCGCATCTGTCTCCAAGGTCCAGGGCAATACTGGAAATCTGGTCCGGTTCAAGGATTCGAGTAATCCCATACTGCATGTGCCTTGGATCTTACCCTGGTGGCCAAGACATGCCATCCCAACACTTGGCGGCACACCAGTATCAGCCTTGGCAGGATAAATCTCTCTAGACTTATCCAATGGTTGTGAACATTTAAAACTAACACATGTCTCATTAAGTGTCCAGTTTTAGGGTCTTACACTGAATTATACCAAACAACATGAATCAAACATGCACTTTATTTATTTACACTAAATATCAAAAGTACATCAAATCGGATTGAAGCTAAGGGCATACAAAACTGTTTAACAACGGAAACACAGTACCTCCAACTATCAATTCCAACAAGGCTGCCACATCCTTGACTGTGATAGTAAATTCCCCAAATGCACCCACGAAGGTGTGGGTGTGCCAACACCAGTGACCCAGAAGATAGTTGACATACTTGACACCCTCCCGACCCTTGAGATTTATGTAACAACCCACAAATCTGAGAAGCCTGGCATCATGCAACATTCGAAATTACATAGGGTTCTCAAGAATGTATTGCATCCAGGTGGTATAACCGTTGGGGGATTTTGAACTATCAGTTCGGGGTTCCTGACATTTGTACGACATAGACACTTTGACACGTTCGCAGAGGCACATTAGCTCTGTACCGGTGATAACATCAAAGGAATCACCCTCACCCCTGGACACGGGCATGGGAGGCCAGAAACCCCTCCCACCATTGACCACTAGGGCTGCCTCCCTTTCCACTAGCAACTTGGTAGTATTGACTTCCCTAACGAAAGCAGCAAAAAGGGAGTCTGGTTTTCCTTGACGAGCAGCCATGAGGAGGAAGAAACAGATGTAGAACAGAGAAATGGGAAACAAGAGAAAAGGATGGAAACAACTTAGGGCACAAGAAACTCTACGAAACAATAGCAAAAGGAACCCCACGAAAACGATGGCAAGTGGTAAAAAGAAAACCAATGCGGTTCCCCTTCCCTGATTTTATAGTGAGTACCCTTCCCTCATGCATGTAGAACACCAAACAACGCTAAAGAAGATGAAGGGACGCTTGTATGAGACCTGACATGATGCTTACCGAAAAAGCAACCGATACAATTTACAAAAACACCCTCTATGAGGCGGGACAGAATGGCACATTAATTCCAATATAGCGCCATGTCAACAACCATAATCTCAAATATATCGAGTAAGCTGTTAGATAGTGTATGCCCTTAGCTCCAATCAGATTTATGTACATTATGACATTTATTGTAAATGAATAAAGTACATATTTGATTCATGTTATAGTGGTGTGTTTCTGTGTAATACCCTTAAACTGGACACTTAATGAGACTCATGTTAGTTTAGATTGTTCACAGCCGTTGGATAAGTCTGGGGAGATTTATCCAGCTAAGGCTGACACTAATGTGCCGCCAAGTGTTGGGGTGGCCTGTCTCAACTGCTAGGGTGAGATCCGAGGTACATGCAGTGTAGGTTTACTTGAAACCCTAAACCGGACCAGATTTCCAGTATTGCACTAGATCTTAGTGATTAGTGGGCAAAAATGGAAAGTTACACCTGACCCCTAGACTTGATTATGATACTGCACTAGGTGTCGGATTAGGCTGTCTTTGATATGCCAATCAGTGAGATCCTTAGCGGGGGTCAAAACCTAGGTATGTTGGGACAGTCTGAGAATTCATCTGAGTGGGTGATCATAGTGACAAGATCAGCCCCTTTGTCGGACAAAGGTAATGATCGGGGATGCACTCTCTCTGATGGAAACCAAGACTGTCGGTGGCTGATTTCAATCGTTGAGATTTGATTTGCAAAATATATTTTATATTCGAAGATAAATATGTATATTATGGTTTCAAAATGTTTGCAAAAGGTTTTAATTCCCGGGATCCATGTGAGTAGAGAATGCAGCACTGTTCCTTGCAGCCGAGGGAGAGGTCCTCTCTTGTCAGGCAGTGTATGACCATTATGGGCTGAGAGCTTAAGTGTAAGACCATTGAGGATAATACCTGATGGGCTAATCTTGCATCTGCCCATAGTCCCTGGGTTTTTATGGCTTGGCCCAGGGACCACTTAGTGTAAGTGTTGGGCTCATTAGGAGTCTATGTGATGGGCTTCAGGGGGTTCACTATCTTTTCAGTGAATTCGACCAGGCCTTGTAACAGAGGCTGGGCTGAATCCATGTGGTTGATGTGTAGATCAATGTTTGGGTCCCACGCCATACAAAGAAGCCCAACTGGGCAACAGGTTGGAAGCAGTTTGAGCAACTTAGACTTATTGGGTCTAAAGCCCATTTCGAACTGGCCTAGTTTGACTAGTTAAACAAGGGGGTGGATCTGGGATTAAATCAGCAGATAGGATAGGGTCTTACCCTATCCACTCAAAGAGTCCAGATCTGAATTCAGATATGGAAACCTCCTAATAAGATAAGGGCTTATCCTTATCTCTTAAAGAGAAATAGGAAACTCCTAATGAGATTAGGAGCTCTCTTTAAACCTAGAAAAGGAGGAGGGGGCGAACCATTCAGTTCATCCTCAGCATCCCAAGCTTTTCAGAGATTAGATCTCAGAGCACCCAGAGAGACTGTGCCATCTTCTCCCTGCGTTTCCTCCAGTTGCCGCCATACTGCCAGATCGATCTCCTTCCTTTGTAGGAGCGATCAAGAGGTGTCTTGATATCAGTCTTTGGAGAAAGGCTGATAAGAAGTCGTGCTCACTGCTTTCATCGAATTCTTGCTGAAGAATTCGGTTCATTGGACAGGCCCTGCTGATTCTGCTCCACCATTCACTGTGTCATCTTCAGTGGGAGCAGTCTTTGGAGTCTTTCTTTGGGCGTGAACACCTTCGTTGGGAGATATTGCATCTTCGTATCAGGTATATCCCTCTCCTATAGTTTTGGTTCAGATCTGGTTCGGTTCTTGGTTCAAGATTGATCCTTGAAAATGCAGATTTTCTAAAACAGGGAATGTGATTCCCAGATGGGAGAGAGAAATTTTTGAAATTGCGCCCTATCTTCCTGTAGGGTTCGGCCATCCATATGATGGATCTCTCATCCCTTCATAAGCAAATGTCAATGCACGAGAAACTAGGACTCATTAATTGAGGTCTAATTAATGACAAAGTTGCTAATCATGACCGCCACGTGGGCAATCAGCAACAGCCATCCCTGCACCCATCGGCAACATAACATGCTAATAGATCAACCATGCACCATCAATCGAATAGCCCGTGTGCCATCACTCAAGGGGGGCTTCGCCCCTACCAAGCTAGTAACAATAGAACTAATTGCTTGTACCTTTCCGTTGACATCAATTAGGGGGGCTCAACACTCCAATAGATAGCCCTCGACAAACGACCAGAAGAGCCAAAACTTTACAAAGCAAACACAAGTACCACCATTAGTAAAGGGAATCGGGTAGGACCAGCAACTCTTTCCCCCTTCTCCTGATGTCTTTTGTCATTTTTCTTCCTGTCAATAGTCAGGGGGGCTGGAACGCACTAATAAAGCACAACATTGACCATCGACAGGAAGCAAATTGCCAAAAGACAAGGGGCTAAGCCATAAAAGGCAAGAAACCACAACTGAGAACACAAGGCACATAAGATTTGTACAAAGCCACACAACAGGGAAAATCCCCAGACCCAACACTGCAAAACCCAAAAATGAAGAACAAGATGCTTATCGATAAGCTCTCACTTACCGATAAGCAGGGTAGCTAATGTAGGTATACAGTCTTCGCTTAGACCCTCAAAGAACATCAAATATCAAAACTAACACCACTATAGGTATGTATAGCTCACCCAGACCCTCAAAGAACACTCAGACACCAATAGTAACACCACATTAGCACTAAAGAGCAGCTTGCAATCAACCTCCATGCTACGATGAACTTATAGTACACCGCTACCTTTGCGACGAACCCGCAACACATTAAACAAAACCGCGATAAACCTATGGTCCACCAATGCCAGTCAACACCCGAACATAAATAAACCTCAGAAAGACTCGTCCAAGAAGATCCAAGCACACCTAAGTGTGCGGTGAAGTCACACCTGCTATGACGTGCAAAGAACTCACAACCTGCAAGCCCACTCTGGATGACGGGTTAGAAAGGACAATAGGCTGAGCCCATGGCGAGAACAGTGTGTGCCCGGACATGCGAACCCACGATAGCAAATGACTTTGTGAACCGCCATATGGAATTGACGAAGTACCAACCATCGAACGGTGATGTCACCGTTGCCACATAGGATTAGTCATGATGCACAAAAAGGTAGTAGTGAGTAATGAGGGATCTCAAGGATAAGGAAAGCCAATCCTTGAGAAGATCCTCATGAGACACGTGGCGATACTCCAGTGGTGCACCCAATAATTAATAGCGAATCAAATATTCCCTTCCCCGATGCGGAGCGAATATCTTCATCTCCTTCCTTTTAGGATCTTGGGACCTCCTCCATAAATAGAGATCCTCCTCACATTAGAACTCATCTGATCCTAAACATTTACCATCCAGTACTCTCGAGCATGCCTTAACACTCCTATCGTGCAATCCCAACTTAAGAACCTCGCTCTTCATTCCTCATGGGGCCTTCCTCTGTCTTTCAAAGAGACTGCTCTTCATCTCAGCCTTACACCCCGCCTACAACCACAAAGTTGCATGCAAGCAACCCACTGTCAACCCTCATGTTGCGATGGACCCGCAACACACCACAAACCCTGCAATGAACTCACAACATGTATTGCAAAACTGCGATAAACCTGCAGTTCACCGAGTTCACTCGGTGCCCGAACCAAAGAAAACCACAGCCAAACCCATCCAAGGGCCCCAGGCTCGCTCGGACATGCGATGAACATACGTCTGCTAAAGCGCGTGATAAACCCACGGCTCACGAGCTCACTCAAGATACAAATAGAGAGAAGCCCGGGTTGAGCCCTTGGTGAGGCCCGTGTGTGCCCCTAGCCACGTGGAACCTACAACAACAAAAGACATAGTGAAATGCCACGTGGGGTCAATAAGATGCCGTCCATCAAGCGGTGATGTCAATAATGCCACGTCAATTAAATTATATCACGCTAGAGGTAGTAGCACACGTGAGTAATGAGGAATCTTGAGGAGAAGGAATGCTAATCCTCAAAAAAATCCTCATGAGACACGTGGCAAAACCCCAGTGGCGCACTTAATGATTGACAGCAAGTCTAATATTTTCTTTCCCGATAAGAGACAAGCACCTTTATCTCCCACCTTTTAGGATCTTGGGATCTCCCCTCATAAATAGGGATCCTCTTCGTATTGAAATTCATTCGACACTCAGCATTTGACATCCAGTACTCAAGCACTCTCTCAAACTTTGATTCCTTGCCTCGGCATCCTTAGCCCCAAAATCCGATTTCCTTACTCATCGACCTCTCTTTGTCTTTCAAAGTTATGACATGTTGAATTGATGTGCACAATTAACAACAAAAACAAAAGATACTAAAAATTATTCCAAATAACAAGGGTAGAACAAAGAAATCATAGAATACTACGATGAGGTCCACACGCCTCCCAAACATAGGCAAGACTCTATCAACGCCGTGGAAGATCCCATAAAGGAATAAACATGGCCGCAGAAGGAGCAGAGAAGAGACCATTATATATCCCAGCCAAGCTAGGATCTAAGGAGAAACAAAAATTACTTGACCATTTGAAAGGTACATAAACCTTTCCTTAGAGAAAACACTAGGCGTTAATTAAAACGAAACTAAACTATGTTTTATCTCATAGAGTTTTAGGATGTCTTTGCTTGGTTGTACGACCAGATGCCAAGATTGGACTTGGCCCTTGTCAAACATTCACTGTGCATAGATCCAAAATTCAAACCTGTGAAATAACCACAAAGGATCTTCAAACTAGAAATAGCTCTGAAAATAAAAGAGGAGGTCAAACAACTTCAAAAAGTAGGCTTCATCAAGCCCATCGCAAATCCATAGTGGTTAGCCAATGTGGTTCCAGTCAAAAAGAAGAACGAACAACTAAGGTTAGTATCCGAGCTCTAGTACACTAGTTTTTGTTTATCATAACAGAAATTAGCACACTAACTTCTCCTACCCATACCCTAGGTGTTGTGTCGACTTCAAAGGGTTGAACAAAGCCTGCACCAAGGATGAGTTCCCTCTGTCGATTATGGATATCCTCATAGACTCAACGGAAGGAAACCAATTCTTCTCCTTGTTAGATGCCTATAGTGGATACAACCATATCTATATGGACCCTGTAGATGCACCACACACAACAATCAAAATGCCAATTGAGAACTTCTGCTACAAGATGATACCCTTTGGCCTAAAGAATGTCGGAGCCACATACCAGAGGGCAATGACGAGCATATTTCATGATATGATGCACAAAGAGATAGAATGCTATGTAGATGACATAGTGGTCAAGGAAAAGAAAAGAGAAGGCCATTTTGGAGTGCTTAGAAATCTATTTAATAGATGTAGAACATTCAACCTGAGACTCAACCCATTAAAATGTGCATTTGGAGTACAGTCCAGAAAGTTCCTGGGCTACAGAGTAGATCAAACCAAGATCCACCTAGATGAGGTCAAGGTGAAAGCAGTTCTAGACTTACCCCTCCAAACACGGAGTCTCAACTGAAGACCATCCTAGGAAAAGTCTCCTACTTTAGAAGGTTTATTGCCAGCCTATCACACATAGTGATGCCGCTTTTAAAATTGACCAAGAAGTCTACAGAGTATAAATGGTCAACAGAACATCAGAATGCCTTCAACCAACTGAAACAGACTTTGGCCAAAGCCCCAACCATGTCACTACCTAAGAGTGTGAAGGAAGGTGAAATCCATCATATGGATGGCCGAATCATGCTAGATGGTTGGGTGAAATTTCAAAAATTTTCTTCAACCTTCCGGGAATCGCATTCCCAATTTTAGAAAAATTGCATTTTTTAAGGATTGTTCTTGCACCAAATCGGACCAGATCTGAAACCAAAAGGAAGGGAGAAGAATACCTTATGCAGATTCCACAAATGTAGCTCCCAGAGTGGTAGTTCACGCCCAAACTGAATCCCAAAACCAGCCTCCACTAAAGATGGCGCAGCTTGAGATGAAGCCAGTTCAGCAACGCAGTTTTTAGTAAAACTGCAATCCAACACCTTGGATCGTACAAGGGAGGTGAGCACGAAATTATTCTGATGTTTTCTTGCAAAACAAATTATAATTCAAGACTGATCAAGATTAGCCACAAGATGTATAACGAACTAGGGTTTCTGGGGAGGTAAGAGTAGAGAGAGAGATAGAGAATTGAGAGCAGTTGTGCAACTGGAGCAGTTCACCCTCTCCCTTTTATAAGCCTTAAGAGAGCACCTCTCCTAATCGAATTAGGAGATTTGTTATCCAAATCTTTATTTTGATCTGGACTCTATAATCAGATAAGTCTTATCCTCTTATGATAATGGGTGCTCCAAACCCATATTTGCCCAAGTCACATGATTGTTTAAGCTAACATGTGACTTTTTGATTAATCCAATTAATCATGGGCTTTAAGCCCATTAAGCAAGTGGCTCACGTCCCTAGGTAGTTACTGGCCCATTTAGGTTCAATTTGTATGGCGTGGGACCCCAACAATGACCTTACATAAGCCCACACGGGTTCAGACCAGCCTCTGTGAAAAGGCCTGGCTGAATTCACTACTAAGCACATTGAACCCCCGAGTCCATCAGTATGGACTCTTAATGGGCCCAACATTTACATTAAATGATCATTGGGTCTATCCATCCTATGAAGGCCCAAGGACAATGGACTTAAATAAGATATAGCCGATCAGGTAAAACAACCCTCAATGGTCTCTTACACCTAACCTCTCAGCCCATAATGATCAACCACTGCCCGACAGGGAAGGACCTCTCCCTTTGGTGCAAGGTGCAGTGTTGCACTCCCTACTCGAATGGGTCTTGACCTTTTTGCAAACACTTTTCTTAAAACACAATATATATTATCATATAAATATATTTTGCAAAACAAATCTCAAACAAGTTTGAAATCGACTACCGGTAGTTTTGGTTTCCATTAAAGAGAGTGCAGTCCCGATCATTCACTTTGTTCGACAAAGGGTCTGATCCTATCACTATGATCACCCTCTCGAGTGAATTCTCAAACTGCTCCAAGATACCCAGGTTTTGACCCCCAAAGGATCTCACTGATTGGCATATCAAAGACAGCCCGATCCAACACCCAATGCCGTACCATAATCGATTCTAGAGGTTATGTGTAACTTTCCAGCTTTGTCCATCAGTTTTCAAGGTCCAGGGCATAACTGGAAATCGGTTCGGGTTCAGTGCTACAAACTAACACACACTACATGTGCTTCGGGTCCAGCCCTGGCAGCTGAGGGAGGTTGCCCCAACCTTCATGGCAGCACATTAGTGTCAGCCTTGGCAGGATAAACTCCTTAAGTCTATCCAACGACTGAGAACGTTTAAAACTAACACAAGTCTCATAAGTGTTCAATTTAAGGGGTAATTACACAAAAACACACCAAACATAACATAAAACAATTATGTACTTTTATTCTTTTACAATCAATGTATCTGTACATTAATTTGATTGGAGCTAAGGGCATACACTGTCTAATAGAGTGGCTGAGAGTTCAAGGTGTACATCACATCGAACTCAGAGGTCGTAGGATGCCTATTAGCCCAGGACAATGATGAGGGTGTTAAGTGTCTAATATACTACGACAATAGAACCCTGAATCCAGTAGAGAAGAATAACTTCCACATGGAGCAGCAGTGCCTGGCGTTAGTATTTGCAACACAAAAGTTCAGACACTACATCCTAGTCTAGAAGGTGAAGTTGATCGCAAGGAGTGATCCCATCAAATACTTCATAGATAGACCTCCACTCTTAGGAAAGCTGGTTAAGTGGATGTGCAGTTGAATGAATATAGTATCAGGTACACCCAACCAAAGGTGATTAAATGCTAAGTGGTTGCAGTTGCCTTTCCTACCAACCCTAGGCACGATCTCTTATACCATGGCAACCCTAGGTGTGGTCTTTTATACCTTGGCAACCCTAGGAAGGCACTAACAACCCTAGGTGTGATCTCTTATACACTGACAATCCCAGACACAATCTCTTATACCCTCGCAACCCCAGGAAGGCCCTGGCAACCCTAGGCACGATCTCTCATACCCTAGAAACCCTAGGAAGGCCTTGGCAACCCCAGACGCAATCTCTCAAATCCTAGCAACCCCAGACGCGATCTCCTATACCCTGGCAACCCCAGGAAGGGCCTAGCAACCCCAGGCATGATCTCACATACCCTAGCAACCCCAAGATTGCCCTGGCAACCGCATGAGTGATCTCAAGTACCTTGGCAACCCCAGGCACAATCTCACATTCCCTGACAACCCCAGGAAGGCCCTGGCAACCCTAGGTGCGATCTCACATACCTTGGCAATCCTAGGCACAATATCATATACCCTAGCAACCCTAGGCACGATCTCATATACCCTGGCAACCCCAAACACGATCACACATACCTTGGCTATCCCCAGGCGCGATCTCATATTCCCTGGCAACCCCAGGTAGGTCCTGGAAACCCTAGGAGCAATAAAAATAAAGCACATAGTGTTCTAAAATGCGATGAGTTACCTTGGCAGTTCTAGGACGAACTTGGCAGATACCAAGTTTGATGACAAAATCTCGATACATTATTTTTTTAAAGTTGTATAGTTTTTCCTTATCTTTCCAATGCATCTTGAATCATCTCAGTCGGAGTCCGGATGGGAGAGTTATGCCCAGATTACTACGCGGCGCCAAAACTGTGCAAAATTACTCGATTAGCCTTGTTTTTCTCCTGACGCCTTCTTTCATGCCCTAAATCGAAATACAAGCATAATGAGTCCAATTAAATACTAATTAAGTATAAAAGACTGAATATTTAGGGATAAAAATATGATAATTTTTATTCTTATCAGTTGCAATTTTGTTGAAACCTGTGTTGTTGAATCAGCTTCACCTACGCACTGTGCCATCTTTAGTGGAATCTGGTTTTAGGACTGATTTAGGCATGAACTTCCACCTTGGGATCTACATTTGTGCTATCCATATTAGATATACATCTCTCTCTTTGATTGGTTTTAAATTTGGTCCAGTTTGGTGAAAGACCGATCCTAAAAAATGCAATTTTTCAAAACATAGGGAATTTGATTACTAGAAGGATTAGGAATTTTTTTAAATTTTGCCCAGCCATCTAGCATGGTTCAGCCATCCATATGATGGATCCTAACCCTTCCAACAACAAGAAAACATAAACAAAAAAAAGGGGCAAAAACATAGTTGCAATGACGCTTGCAACTCGGATCCATCATCTGATGGACAGTGTCGTTCATCTGGTCAATCAAATAACCCAGAAACATGAAAGCTAAAGGTAGCTGATGGCCACTTGTAAGCACCTAATTTTTTCTCAGCCCCCTTTCTAACCCACTTCTCATACTCTAAATGCCCGATTAGACCTTGCCAACATCTTTAGAATATGCCAAAACCCTAGAAACCCAACTTTAACTCAAATACCCTCAAATCCACGATTAAATCCATAAGATTCTCTTTCGATGGTCCCGGTTGCACCACATTACCATGACCTTTACTCGATTAGACCCCATCACATGAAACCAAACCTTCAAACAACCAATCACACCAAATTTCAGCCATAAATTCTTTGATTTCGACATTCATCAATTAGAGATTCCATTTTGACACATATCACACTATAGTACTTCTCGAACAAAAAACCTATGATCCACACATCCTTGAAACCTTCTCCACAACCTTGTAATTCAAATCCATAACACTCTACCAAGCTTAAATCTAAAATTCCCCCTCATTTACCCATCCATCAATCTAAGATTCCATTTTGAACCCCTTTATTAGTCGAAAGACTCACGACGTAAATTCCCAAAATTCCAACACCCTTAAAACCATCAGACACTCCCGTTAGACCCCAAATACCTCAAGATACCCACCACCCAAATTCCAGATCCAAAAATTCCCATTTTGCCCTTCGTACGCAAAGATTCCAAATCGATCACTCTCGTTACTCATTACACTCAAAATCTTAGATCTCAATCATGATACCTCTCCCAAGACATTCAAACCTTCCCAAAATATTCAACTACCACTTGATTGACCACCCACCAAACTTTAGACCTCAAAATGTCAATTTTGCCCTTTATCCAAAAGATTCCAAATTGATAATCCTCATTAGCCACCACTCTCCTAATCCGAGATCTTCATCGAGATACTCTATCAAAGACCCCGAAACCTCCATCAACTTCCCGATCAACCATCCACCCAGCTTCAGACCTCAAAATACCCATTTTTCCCTTTATCCAACAAAATTCCAAATTGGCGATCCTCGTTGGCCGCCACTCTCCAAATCTAAGATCTTTGTCGAGACACATCATCTAGGACCTTCAAAACCAACCAAAACCTCCCGATCGATGATCCATCACATTTTAAACCTAAAATGGCCATTTTACCCTAGGCTTAAAAAGATTCCAAATGGATCATCCTCATCACTCAATACGCCCCAAATTCAAGATCCATCATCACACATCATATGAAACCTTCAAACCCCATCAAAACCATTTGACCATCGATCTATTAAACTTCAAGCCTTAAAATTACCATTTTACCCCCATCTATAAAGATTCCAAATCGATGGCTCTCATTGGCCGCTACTCTCCTATTTCAAGATCTGCATTGTGGTACACCTTCCGATACACCTAGACCACGTCATCACCTTCCTAGACACCTAGATAAACCCTCCTCCATCTTTAGACCTAAAATTACCATTTTACTCTTCTATCAAGAAAAATCCTGATTCGACAACCTGCATTGCTCGACACACTCCAAATCATGATTTCTCACTTTGATACACGCCTTGAGGCCATCAAACCCATCATTTCCCTTTTTAGACACCTTAAAATTTCATTACAAAATTCTCCATTTTACTCCTCCATCTACGAAGATTCCAATTCGTGCGATCTCGTTGGTTGAGAAAAAACCCTAATATCTTGAGTTTCAATCTTAACCCTTGAATCCTGCACACCATACCCCTTAGACTTTCCGTTTCATTGCAAAAACCACCCTACACATTTTCAATTAGGAGCCTACACATTTTCGAAAATCACCCAAAGCCCCCACTAAACCTAGAATCAGTCATAGCTTAGATTTGAACCCCCTTTCTTTTCCACCCTAGGATCGACCCAACCATTATTTAGCATCCCAAAACCCTAGCCACCCTCCTTTCATTTCTCCCTTAAAAATTCGGTTAAGCCATTTTCAATTCAAAATTTGAATTTAAATTTGAAAACTCCCTCCATTTAGGCATTAAAGGAAAGAGGACAAGGGGGATAAAATCAAGGGGAGTTGTCCCCAAGGCATTAAATTCAGTCAAAAGGGAAAAGACCAATGAGAGAAAAACAAAGAACAAGAAAAAACATGGCAACCCTCTCATCTCTTAGATTAGTATAAAAAAATTCTGGCGCATCTCCTTTGAAAGCCTAACCCTAAAACCCTAACCTTCCCCACTCAAACCCTAACTAGCCCTCTCTAATTTGGTCCAAACCTAACTAATCCTCTTCCACTTGGTCCAAGCCTAACCGAACTAAACAAATCCGGTCCTAACTAAACTAAGCACACCATCCTCATTTGGTTTAAACAAGAAAAACAATAAAAAAACCAAAACTAAACCTAAAAAAAAGGAGAACTCTCAATCTCCCACGGATTGTCTCGTTGATGTGTGCACATGCTACACATTATTTTTATTGCTTTATACACGGTTTTGAGGATGATTTTTAATGGTTTTACCCTAATTGAGCAAGATTTCAGGAAATTAGGAATTTGGGACAGTCTAGGGTGAAGAGAGCGTGAAGACATGTTGATATGGTGGAAAGGGAAGCATTTCGGCCCATCAAGAAGAAAGGTCTAGTCGAAACCCTATGGGAGAACACTTCGGCCCAACAAGGAGAGAGGCCCATCTGCAGCCCAACCGAAACCCTATGGGAGGCTCCAAAAGGTGGCTGACTTTAGTAGAATTGAAAATGAGGACTCAAAACAAAAGGCTAGGAGGGAAGAGTATAAAAGAAAAAGAAAGAAAGGAAATTAGGGTTCGAACCCCTGAAGACAAAATCAAAGAGGAGAAGTGCTACAGAGGAGAGAAGGCTGCTGAATGCAAATTGAAGAGGAGATCAAAGATTGATGCAGAAATCCTAAGTTGTATTCTTCTTTGATTCTGCGAATTCGGTAACCTAGATTCAATTAAGGTTTAATGATTTTTCTTTGTTAAATCTTTATTTCTTTCTATTATTCGAACCATGGTGGATGTTAATTCAGATATAATTAATCTTTTAAGCTGTTCGATTGATTGTGATTCATTCTTGGGATTTCTTGATTAGGGTTTTCAATTAATAGAGTAATCTTGGCCGAATTATTCTTGTTTCTTGGATTACTTGAATTGCTTGAGAAAGGGTTTAGGTAATCGGATTAAATGATCAAGAAAATGAATTGAATGCATCTTAGAGATAACATGCATGATTTGTTTGGCATTCATTCACAAGAATGGGTTCCCTTCGAATTCTTTGTTCTTAATGCATCTATGGCGATTAAATTCTTGATAGAAATATAGGAATTGTTGCGCATAAATAGAGTGGGTTGTGCTCGAAAGAGGCTACTCATACAACTAGGAATTAGCCAACCCATGACTAAATTCAACTTCAGTTGGATAGCTTAACGGTTTAATTGCTGAACCGGTTCTACTAGTATTTGCATGCAGCATTTCTTCTCATTGCTTAAGGCGGTTTGATCCGAAGAATACTTAGGGTAGTTTTCTAATTAGGAGTTAAGTTTGTTTCTGTTTAACCTTTCGGATTGTCAGATAACAAAAGGCTGATTCAATACTACTAGTTGTTGGATTAATCCCTGTGGGAACGATACTCTACTCATCAATATATTACTTGATCGGGTAGTGCACTTGCTAGTGTCTTCTAAGCGCATCAAGTTTTTGGCGCCGTTGCCGGGGATTGTCACAATAATATTAGGAACCATCTACTGTTGTTAATCTGATTTTGCACAATATGTTCATGATATGTGTGTATTAGTATCTCTATGACTTTGACTTGTACAATTTATGACATGCAGAAGTGAAAAGGAGAGCATCATCTACGATCCAGAGATTGAACGAACTCTTCGCCGCCGCCTTAGAGCTTCTAAGCAAGGGAAAACTGAAAGTATAGAGATGGCTGAGCAAAGGACCATGATGGACTACGCCAAACCAACCCTCACCGGGGTAGCCTCGAGCATTGTGAGACCAGCAATAGCTGCTAACAACTTTGAGATCAAACCAGCAATCATTCAGACGATCCAGAACACAGTTCAGTTCTGCGGCTTGGCTAATGAAGATCCGAACACTCACATTGCCAACTTCTTGGAGATATGCGACACATTCAAGCACAACAGAGTTAGTAATGATGCTATGAGGCTCATATTATTTCCGTTCTCATTGAAGGACAAGGCTAAGATTTAGCTGAACTCTCTACCAGCTGAATCAATCTCTACTTGGGATGAAATGGCCAGCCGCTTCCTATCCATACATATATATATATATATATATATATGTATGTATATATATAAAAGTTGAATTTCTTCATCTCATAGGCGGCTAGTGTAGATCAAATCTGATTACATTAGCTGTGATTTCTGAAATCAGAGATCAGATCTTAACTCATTATAGTTGCTATAGCTTCTGCTCTTTTTGGTCTGCATATCTTATGAAAATAATGTGGTTCAGATCTGATTACCTTACCTATCACTTCTGCAATCAGATCTGAACACATGCCGAATCATATCTGTTATAACTTGCTGCTATAACTTTCAATTATCAGTTTCAGATCTGTATCTGTGGTATATACAGATCTGAAACTTTGCTACCATGCATAGTATAGCCACAGATTCAGATCTGTATACACTAGCTCTTACTTCTGAAATCTCATATCAGATCTAAGCACACTAAATGTCTTTTTACTGCTAATTGATTTCGGTTTTGTACAGATCTGTATACAGCATGCTTCACTGCTGATATCAGTGGGTTATCTTGCTGAATTGCTCAGTTTTATTATGGCCACTTTAGCTGGTGTTTGGTGATGCATAACTCATAAAAACAGTGGGGTCAGATCTGATATTTAATAGCCTTTCAATATGGAAATCAGACCTGAACACAGCTGTACTACTCTCAGTGGCTACTGAATTCAGATCTGATCTCAGTAGCAATCACAGCTGTTCTAAGTATCAGTCACTGATGTTCTGTATTTTGTTGTTCTCAGCAGTTCAGCTATTTGTAATTAAACCTCATTGTTGATTTCAGCAATAAAATCAGTTATGAAAAAAAAAATTGAAAATTGCAGCAGCTAACTGCTTTCAGATTTGTATGGGTAAACTGCTGTTCTACTCTCAGTGGTTACTGATTTCAGATCTGATCTCAGTAGCAGTCGTAGCTGTTCTGTATATGGCTATTCTCAGTAGTTGCTAAGATTTCAGAATTGATTTCAGATCTATATATTGCTGTTCTCAGTAGCTTCTGAGATTTCAGATCTCAACAGTTCATATCTTTGTACTTCAATCTCATTGCTGATTTCAGCAATGAAATCAGATCTGTATAATGAAAAGGAATTTGTAAACTGCTGTTCTACTCTTAGTGGTTACTGATTTCAAACCTGTAAACTGAGAAAATAAATTTTGTAAATTGCAATAGCTAGTTGATTTCAGATCTGTATATTGACCTTCAGTAGTGTAGTTTCAGCAGTTCAGATCTGTGTAATTAATTTTCATTGCTGAAATCAAGAAGATTGCATACTACCCAAGATATATACAGATTGGAACCCGAAGAGCAGCCTAAAGTTCTTGATTTCAGTCTTGTTTCAGATCTGTTTGCAGTAGATTTCAGATCTGCTTACTGCTATTAAGCTTGGAATTTTGTATTCTCAGATAGCATCCAGTATTTGCCTTGAATTATTAACATTTTTGAATTATGTATATTAGTCTTTTTATTGCTTTGACTTCTATAGTTTATGACAAGCAGTCCTGAACTGGTTTTCTCATCTATAGCATTTCACTTTAGATTATTTTTAGGATGTTGGTTAGAATAAAGCTTTTGATCCCTCCTTCTAGTACTTGGTGATTTTCCACAGCGAGACCCCTCATCAACAGAGCCATTGCAAAATTTGAAAATAAACTTCAGGGAGTCCTCTATACCCCTCTCCTTACTTGATAATGCGCTTGCTAGATTTATTGTTACTCCCTAACACTAGTAACATTGAGGACAATGCTCATCTTAAGTGTGGGGGAGTTAGGCTGAGGCCAGGGTGTGGGGCTGGAACCATGCACCTCAATCACCCCAACACACACATCCAGGCAATGACATGACCAATTAGACTGAAATCCCCAAGTTCATTGCTGTTTATTAGGTGAATTTAAAGAGAGAGTATAAAGAGTTGAGGGAGACCAATGTATGTATCAGTTTTTATTTTTGTGAATAGTCCAATTTAGCACATGCATGAGGTTAAGGGGGATGAATATGTCTTTCATCATGACCAACCCTAACTACTTTCATGAAAGCACTTGATTTCATTATTTACGGTAAGTCGAGCTAGTTCACATCTTAACTATTAATGCATGAGATTCAACAACTGCAAAAGGACAAAGCCCAATTGACTCTGCTATTCCGAGCTGAATAGTAAAACTAGCAGCTTGGAATATGAGTCTTGTTATCTGCCTCAAGCCTGAGACCAGTGTGAAATGGAGCATAAAATGCACTCACACCCAAAAAAATTGAAGAAAGAAAGAAAATTTGATGACAGATGAGGTTCAAGGGGACAAAATGCAGTTGATCACTCATGAGGTGCAGTTACAGATTTGAAACCTAGTTCAAAAGTGATGGTTAATTCTGGCGGTCAAGGAGTTGATCTACATATTGAACGGGAGTGAAAGCTGAAACTTGAAGGATCTCATATTCTCCCTTTCCTTGGCTCTTATGCATATGGTAAAAGGGTAGCTTATAGGAATAGGAGCAGAATACTTACAAAAGTTTCTCGACCACTCAATGCATTCCCCGCCTAAAAATTCATCTGGTAATGGTGAGAATAAAAGGGGGGATGATCAGTTTATTGCTAATGTCTTTGCTTGAGGACAAGCAAAAGCTTGAGTTTGGTGGTATTTGATGAATATATAATTTACATATAATTTATGAAGTTTTATGCATGATTTTAATGGTTTGTTTGAGTTTCACCCCATTTTTAGTTTAATTTTAGGAAATATTTCAGGGAAACCAATTCAAGAAAAAGAAGACATAAAACAAGAAAAAAAAAGCCAAAATTAAATTAATTTAGCCCAACCCAGCCAAGAGAGCAATAGAAGATCACTCGGCCCATGTAGCCCATGCTACACTCTTTGGGAGAACCCAAAGAGAGAGCCTAGCAATAAAGCGAAATTCGGCCCAGCAAAGAGGAGGCCCATTTCAGCTCAAAAGCAACCTACATTGCAGCCCAAAATAACTCAAAATTCAGTTAAGTTGCAGTCCAAAGTATAGCCCAAAGGGAGCTAAGGGTGGCAACTTCTAGAGGCTTCAAGAGAAGAAAGGGGGGCAGCACTCTAGAAGGTTCAAGATGAGAGAAGGGCAACCAATTCTAGAAGCTTCAAGAGAGGCCTCTAGGCTCCTTGAAAGCCTATTTAAGGAGGTCTCTTGAAGGGGGGAAGGTGTTCATTTGCCTAAGTTCAAGACTCTCTAGTCCCTTGGGTTCGAAATTCAAGAAGAGGAGAAGAGAGAGATAGGCACAAGAAGGAGGAGCTGAGGAGATCCAAGTATCCAAGAGAGAAGAAGGTGAGTTCGAAGGAGGGGAAGCTTGATTGAGAGGTCTAGGTTACGTTCTTACTCAGTTTTTGTTTTCTTCGAATTCGAATTCAGCTTTAGATCATGTAGTTTCTCTTCCTTTCTTTATTTCTTTCTTGTTGTAATGGAGATTGAATGTTGTAAATTCAGATTATGTAATTAAGTTTTCTTGAATCATTCGAATGGATTAGATACAGCATTTGATGTTTCTTGAATTAGAGAATTGATTGTAGAATTGATGAGCCAAATTGTTCTCTTACAAATCCAGATCTAAAATTTCAGATCCGAGATTTGTAATGTCTGAATTGCTTGAGAAAGAATTCAGACATTCATTATTCAGCTTAGCCRATCTGTTCTAACCTCTTGGAATTTCTAGAGTGCTTGAGAGAGACTCTAGAAATTCGGATCTGCTACTCAATAACGGAATTGAATGAAAGGTTAGAGATAACTTGCACAATTCAGTTGGTGATCAATTCAATCTGAATTGATGCCCTTGAATTGTTTGATCTAATGCATGCATTAATGATTAGATTCTTGATAGAGATATAAGAATCATCATTCATGCATAGGATGAACATGCACTTGAAAGAGGTTGTTCATTGCCTTGGGATTTCACCAAACCAAGGCTGAATCATACTTCATTCGAATGATCTAAGAGGGCTGATTGTTGAATCATGAATTTGTAATTTTAGCCTATTCTCTCAACTTGAATGTAAGGTGTTTGAAACAATGCCTATTAGGTAGTTTGTAGTTTAGAATTTCAAATTTGAATAAATTGTAGTATTCGGTTAATCAGATAAGAGCTGCCTAGTCTAGTATTAGTAATTGCTACCTAAATCCTCGTGGGAACGATACTCTACTCATCTCTTTATTACTTGAGCGGCTAGTGCACTTGCTAGTGTCACAAGGACCCACCAGTTTGTTTTTGTTTAACCTTTCGGATTGTCAGATAACAAAAGGCTGATTCAGTACTAGTAGTTGTTCGATTAATCCCTGTGGGGACAATACTCTACTCATCAATATATTACTTGATCATCTAGTGCACTTGCTAGTGTCTTCTAAGCGCATCACTCCTCTTCCTCACCAAGACTCTTCCAATCGAACTACACCTTCCTCATCTCTCTCAACCTCCTTCCTCCACCACTGAACTCCCTTGCTCTCATCTCTTCTCCTTCACACTCAACAACCAAAAATCCTAGCCTCCTCCTTCTCTCTCACTCACTCCACCATTCTCCTCCATCTCCTATCTCCCTCTCCAACCCCATTTGATCTCAACCCCTCAAAATCCCCATTTCCTTTATCCCTTAACCTCTCTTACACCCAAAGCAAAACTGAAATCCCTTCATCTCCCTCAACCTCTACCAACACAGCACCACCTAACTGAAATGCCACCATCAAATCTCCACACCCCAACCAAAAACAAAAGAAAGAAAAGATAAAGAAAAATAGAAAGGGACCTCCATTCGGCCAACAAAGAAGAAGGAAGAAGAAGAAGAAGAGGAGAAGAAGAAAGAAGAAAAGGAAAGGAGCAAGTCCCTTCACAGTTTTTGGCTAAGGTAAAGAATCCATTTCCCTATATATCTCTCTCATTGAAATCCCTCTCTTTCACTCGCTAAGGTCTCTCTTTAGCCTTCTATTTCCACAACTGAAACCCACTTTCCCCCACCAACAAATGTCCACTTCCATCAGTCCTCCACCACCTTCCGTCCTACTCCTTTCTCCTACCCGAAAAAAGCAAGAGCACCATTCGGCCCTATAGACACCCCATTCTTGTGCTCTTTAGTCTTTTTACAGCACTTTGAGCATCAAGCATGCTTCAGCTAACCTCGTGGTCGACCTGGGGGTATTTTTGGAATTTTACAAAAGTTGGGGCCTCGAGGATCCAAGACCATAGGTATGTAGAGCCTAGAAACCCAAACCCAACGACACCAAGATCACCCAAGTCCGACACCGTTTACCCCATCATCCTAAGACCCGAAGCCGGAACCGATTCTGATTGTTCGATCGGAGTCATTTTGATCCTAATCCTCATTTCAAATCAAATCCAAAATCTGAGACCATAGGTACGTAGATCCCAAAAATCCAAATCCAATGACACTAAGATCACCTGAGTCCGACACCATTTACCCCATCATCCTAAGACCCAAAGTCGGAACTGATTTCGATCATTCGATCGGAATCATTTTAATCCTAATCTTCATTTCACATCAAATCAAAAATCCAAGACCATAGGTACATAGAGCCCAAAAATCCTAATCCAACGACACCAAGATCACCCAAGTCTGACACCGTTTACCCCATCATCCTAAGACCCAAAGTCGGAACTGATTTCGATCATTCGATCGGAATCATTTTAATCCTAATCTTCATTTCACATCAAATCAAAAATCCAAGACCATAGGTACATAGATCCCAAAAATCCTAATCCAACGACACCAAGATCACCCAAGTCTGACACCGTTTACCCCATCATCCTAAGACCCAAAGCCGAAACCGATTTCGATCGCCCGATCGGAGTCATTTTGATCCTAATCCTCATTTAACATCAAATCAAAAATCCGAGACCATAGGTAAATAGAGTCCAAAATCCCAAATCCAACGACACCAAGATCACCTGAATCTGACACCGCTWACCCCTTCATCTCAAGACCCGAAACTGGAACCAATTCCAATCATCCGATCGGGATCATCTCTGATCCTAAATATTAACCTCCATAAAATCTGAAATCCAACCTTGTAGATGGATAGAGATCGAAATTCTGAGTCCAACGGTACCAAGATCATCCAATTCCGACACCGTTAGCCCCTCCATCTTGAGACCCGAAGGTATACTCGATCTGGGCCCTCCGTTTAGAATCCTCTTCACAATAACTTCGAACGTGGGCATTCCACGACCTAGACTTCCCCTCAGCCTCTAGAAACATCTTAAAAATATAAGATTTGACCAGCTATGGCTTCCAATCAATCAAGCCAATAACCTAAATTTGGAGTGTCCAGTTTAGGTAAATTGGTGAAATCTTTCACTCTCTGTCTTGATTGATTGAGAGAATCTCTCACAATGCTGTCTTGACAGCCTATTCTCTCAATCAATCTCCATCCAAAAACCATTCAAACATCAGCCATTGATCACCCTGATCTTCCATCTCATCCCTCCATTCCCCTCTCAAAAAATCTATAAATACCACCCCTTTCTCACATCCAAAATACACAATAAAGCCTAGAACAATTACTCTATACTCATTAGTATAGAGAATACCCCCTTCACGTCCAAGAATTCCTCCATTCACATTCCCCACATCCTTCTATCCCACCACATCAATCTTAAGTCTAAAAACCCCTATATCAAGCCACATTGAAGAAGAAAGCCGAAGCATTCTTGAAGACTGAAATTGTTGCAGAAATGTTGAAGGCGTCCGACATCGTTTATTGAGCTATATGAACAACACTTTCTCATTCCTCGGGCCAAACATATCTGCTGCTAAATGCATCACTCTTACCTCTGGATCGATCATATTCAAGGTGAGTTCACAATCTTGGGTTGATTTGTTTGATCAGTAATTGTTAAGGGTTTATTTTGTCGGCTTGATAAAAAAATCGTATGTTTCTTTCAAGGATTTCTGCAACATCTTCGTTATTAGTTTGACCGATGATGGATTGTTTTCACTAGTAGTTATTTATTTTTTTAATGATAATCAAATTTCTAAATAGTCATCAATTCAGATCACCAAGGTTGCCTAGATTTCAACAATAGTTAGTTAGCGTACGGTTGATTTTCAAGTCTGTAGCATAAGTTTTATCATTCTGATTATTATTAGTCTCAAGTGTTAAAAAAGGCTTAATTAACTGATTTGTTTATAATATGGACATGCATGCATATGTTCAATTATTATAGTTCTCATGTGGTTAACCGATTGTTTATATCTTTTCCACCATTCCCATTATATGCATTAATTAGGCCTTAACATTTATTCCGTTTAATTTTTTTTTATTGCCATGCACTTGTTAGTTTCAAGGCTAGATCATTTGTTTATGTATTCATCCATCTTTTCTTCTTTTCAATTTTCAGCATACAAGGTAGAAAATATCTTTAGAAATTTTCCATTTAGATTTGATAGGTCACGTTCTTAAAGGTTGCATTTAGAAATTTTTTATAAATAGGAAATTTAGTAGATAGGTTTGTGTTTCTAGTTTGCTAGTCATTTAATCCTCTAATTAGTATTATCTTTCTATTTTGAGTTTTCTTCTTGTATATATTTGATTCCTGGATTTACTACGTCTTTCACAAAATCGCCAATCTCTTAGTTTTCATAACTCCTTTTCCTATTTTGTTTACTAATAAATTCCTTTTCATGTAATACTAGATCTTTTTCTCTTACTTGTGTTATGTTTGTTAATTTGAATTAGTCCTCTTTAGAAATTTTGTTTTTTAATGCCCAAAAATTATAAAATTAACCTTGGAACATTGGTGAAGTAGAGGCCGGTTCAACTGGGCACGTGTGGGGTGCCTAACACCTTCACACACCGTTCCTTGGTCCCTAGACCCTAAGAATCTCATCCCCATTGGACAACGAGTCACCAAGAAAAAAAATGTTTTTTCTTGAAAAATACCGGGTTTTCCTAAATTCCCAATTCAAAAAAATTAGGTGGCAACTCTAAACTCCATATCCAAATCTGCCCCCTCCCTCTGGGTCGGAAAGCCACAGGCCCTACTGTGAAGAAGAAGGAACAACAAAAGGAAAAGAAGAAAGAAGAGACGAAGTGATTCAACTACCCCATTCCCATCAATATTTCAGCATTATTCACCACAATCGAATTCATCAGTCCTTGTTCTTGGAGTGTATGTCAAAATTCCACAAGGAGGTGATCGATTCACCTCACCCTTTTCACTTTTATTTTTAGTATTTTTATTTTCTAGAACTTTATTGGTATTCTAGGTAGTCTCTATTTTTCAGCATTGTTTATCTTTTGATGTATGGCTGTTGTGTTCTTTTTTTTACTTAGTTCATGATGATTTGATATAGGGAAGCATTAGAGTAGTTTGTTGATCATTTTGAATGAAAACCCTATGTCTCATAGTGTTTATTTTAGTTTAATTTGCATCTATTTACTTTCATAGCTTTTCAACTTGATTTAGTCTAGGTTAATTAAATTTTTTTTTCTTGAACTTTTTAATGTTGGGAATCACATTTGGAAAGGATTTTCATAGGGAAGCAAATCAATTATGGCTTCCCTTTCCCATTTGCTTGGTAGGAATGAGGGGAACCTTGGATAAAGAAGGAGGGTGGCATGTAGTTGCCAAACTCCTTTGCTCCTTTAAGGGTTTCCCACACCCGAATTGAGAATGGGAAGATTAAATCATTTGAGAGAGGAATCCCCTATGACAATCACCTTCTTTAATCCATAAAATTACTAGCATTCGTGTAGACTTTATTCTTTCTAGTTTTTTCTTTATTTTTTTTTTTCTTTTTTCTTCTTTTTTACTAATTCATGGGAATGGTACTACTTATCAATTGTGGGAGAGGGGTGCCTAATACCTTCCCTCTCTCCCCTAAAAAGTACCTAGATTAGCTATGTTTTTGGGTGTGAGTCCTGTCTTGTTTTATTTCTTGAACTTGGGAAGCCCATCACTCCGATGTTCTTTTCTTTGATGGGTGGGGCTCCAATCCATTTCAGCCATGAAGTGAGCTTCGAACTCACTTTGGATGTTCACACCGCCAGTAGCAAGAATAGCAAGTGGAATTAGCACTGCATGTAAACCATAGTTCAGGGTACCTGGGAAAAGAAACCGGGACGCCACATAGAGAATGAATGCTGCAAGGTGACACTAGCTATCCCCTCTTCAGACCATAATGTCACCCTCGTTGTTGGTCTCGAACCAATAGGCCACCCACGCCTCCAACAGCATCTTCCCATGGGCGGTTGATTCGTCAACTTGAGACTTGAATGTGTGGAGCTCCATCAAGTCCTTACAAAGATCAAACAAGTTGGTTGGGACAGACTCAATGAATTGCAAGTGATGTGCAGACACTGCCCCACTGGCTGGAAGAACCAAGAACACAGCAATGTCCTCAATGGTGAACACAGCAATGTCCTCAATGGTGATTCCGAACTCACCAAAAGCACTCACGAAGGTGTGAGTATGGCAGCACCAATGCTCCAACAAGGGTTCCATATAGCTGACCCCCTCCTTGCCAGGGAGGTCCATGAAATAGTCTACAAAGCACAGAAGACCAAAATCTCAAAGCAATTGATAGAACATTGGGTTGTCCAAAATGTACCGTGCCCAACCAAAATAGTTCATCAGTGACTTTGAACCGTCTATCCTAGGCTCATGGCAACGGAATGAGATGGAGCGGTCTAGACAGCTGTACAAGCACATTAGTTCTTTACCCTCCACATCATAAAATACCCTGTCCTTACCCCTGGACACTAGCACAAGAGACCAGATACCCTTCCCACCCACTTCACGCTCTAAAAGCATCTCCACTATGTCCATAACCCTAACAAACTCGACGAAGGTACATTCAGACTTCTTTTGCGAGCATGGCGCCACTACTAAGAGCAAACAATGAAAAGGAAATCTAAAGAGAAACGGATTCAGAAAGAGAAATGCAGATGAAAAGAGGCAACAATAGACTCAAAGGAAGAAGGTAAATAGAAAGCACAAACAATTCACAAACATTGCCCTTTTATAAAATCTTCGCACGAGCATGGAATTTCAAACGACGTTGTAGAAGACAATGATTACAACTCTCCCACTATCACTCAGCCGAAAAGAATGCAAAAGAAAATTACAAACATACCCTCTAAAAAGGTAGGACATTCGGCACATCAATTTAAAAGGACCACCATGTCAACAAACCACCATTAAGAAAAGGGAACATTGTTAGACAGTTGTATGCCCTTAGCTCCAATCAAAATGATGTACATTATGAGTTTCTTGTAAATAAGTAAAGTACATATTTGATTCATGTTCCTGTGGTGTGTTTTTGTGTAATACCCTTAAACTGGACACTTATGAGACTTGTGTTGGTTTTAAATGTTCATAGCCGTTGGATAAGTCTGGGGAGATTTATCTTGCCAAGGCTGACACTAGTGTGCTGCCAACTGTTGGGGTGGCTTGTCTCAGCCGCCAGGGTGAGACCCGAGGCACACGCAGTGTAGGATTACTTGAACCCTTGAACAGGACCAGATTTCCAGTATTGCCCTGGACCTTGGAGATTGATGGGCAAAACTGGAAAGTTACACTTGACCCCAAGACCCGATTATGGTAGGTGTCGGATCGAGCTATCTTTGATATGCCGATCAGTGAGATCCTTAGCGGGGGTCAAAACCTGGGTATGTTGGGACAATCTGAGAATTCATCTGAGTGGGTGATCATAGTGACCGGATCAGCCCCTTTGTTGGGCAAAGGTAATGATCGGGGATGCACTCTCTTTGATGGAAACTAAACTGCCGGCAGTTGATTTCAATCGTTGGAATTTTGTTTTGCAAAATTTATATATGATAATATACCTAAGTATGGTTTCAAAATATTTGCAAATGGTTTTAATTCCCGGGATCCATGTGAGTAGAGAGTGCAGCACTGTCCCTTGCAGCCGAGGGAGAGGTCCTCTCTTGTCGGGTAGTGCTTGATCACAATGGGCTAAGAGGTTAAGTGTAAGGCCATTTGGGGTAATACCTGATGGGCTAATCTTGCACCTGCCCACAGTCCCTGAGTTTTTATAAGATGTCTTGGCCCAGGGAGCACTTAGTGTAAGTGTTGGGCCCATAGGGTCCATGTGATGGGCTCAAGGGGTTCACTGGGTTCTCCAGTGAATTCGGCCAGGCCTTGCAACAGAGGTTGGGCCGAACCCATGTGGCTGGTGTGTAGATCAATGCTTGGGTCCCACACCATACAAAGAAGCCCAACTGGGYAGCAGTTTGGAAGACTTTTGAGCACTTTATTCTTATTGGGCCTAAAGCCCATTTCGAACTGAGCTGATTTGATCAGTCATTAACAAGGGGCGGATCTGAGATTAGGATGAGCCCGAAAGCTTATCTAATCTGTAGATAAGATTAAGAAGAGTTCTAATCCAAATACAGATTTGGATAAGGGCAACTCCTGATATGATTAGGAGGTTTTCTTAATCATTAAGCAACTGGAGGAAACCCTATTCGARTTACAAGAATTMAAACCCTAGGRATTTTCAAGAGAACACCCTRCAGTTTTGAGATAGGRTMTCARAAACCCTAGAGAAGAAAAAAGCAGTTCGMCATCTTCTTYTCTAGCTTTCTCCTTTTGCARCCGCCACCATCTACTGCAGTTCGATTTCTCTGTCAGAGAAAGATCAAGAAAGAGTTCTTGATATCARTCTTTKCTGAAAGRYTRATTCAGTTCGGTGCTCATTRCTTCCAAARGATTCTKGTGAAGGATTCAGTGTGTAGGACRCACTCTGCTGGTTCTRTTCCAYAGTTGTTGTGTCATCYTCAGSAGGAACAGATCTTGGTGTCTTCTTTGGGCGTGAACACCAACTTTGGGARATATTATTTCTCYGGATYAGGTATAATCACTCCCTTCTCTTTTGGTTCAGATCTGGTTCGGTTCTGGTTCAAGTACGATCCTTGAATCTTGATTCTAAAATCAGGGAATGTGATTCCCTGTTGAAAGGTAGGTAGAAAATTTTTGAAATTCACCCACCCATTCCGCAATAGTTTTGGCGTCCATACGATGGATTCTACCATCCCTTTCACACACCTAGTCCTCGAGCCATACGTACGTCTATAGCGCATTAATGGGAGATGACAATTATGTGAGAGACAAGATGAATACCACATCACCCACGCATAATGGTCATTCTCACCGATCCACCTAATAGACAAATGTGAGAAGACACTTCATCGCACAATGAATCACCATATAAACCAGGTTGCAACACACCATGCATACCCTTCAACACAAATGGAGACAGAGAAGAGCCCCACACAGATAATCGATTCAACCAATGTATTTCTTGATAGACAATGCTCTGCCAAAGATAGGGAGCTAAGAATCAAAACCACGATTTCAACTATCTTTGGAAAATCATTCCCCTATTGCGAAATAGGGGGGCTAAAATCAAAATTGATAGACTTCCCTTAACCAAAGGGGGGCTGGAAACTTAGATCACGCTCTAGCAGTTATCTTTTAACAAGTCACTTTCTTTCTAGAGGTAGGGGGCTGAGAACTTTGCCAATCAATTGAACACAAAGCTCCTCCTCGATAGAAAGCAACTTGTCAATAGACAGGGGGGCTAAATCACAGAGAAAGCAAAAAGTTAACCCAAAACAAATGCTCTTGATTCTCATCCAAACAACAACACTAAATTGAATGCAAGAATGCTTATTGATAAGCTCAATTGAGATGCCACGACTCCTATAGTCCCCTATTCTATTCACTCTGCCACAGACCTCCAAAGCAAACCCAGTAACATAAATGTTTATCAGTAAGCTCCCACTTACCAATAAGCAGGGAGGCTATTGTAGGTACATGATGGTCACCTAGACCATCAGAGCATACAAGGTGCTAAACCAATACTGCACAAATACCTATGATGAGGCCCTAACTCATCGCACATCTGTTATGAGCTCAGAACCCACGTAGACATGTGATGAGCTCATGACCCGAAATGAGCTACGATGAGCTCAAGACCTGCATGGACTTGCGATGAGCTNTCCAAGAGCTCAGCAATATGTTGCAAAGAGCTGAGGAATTAATAAGGAAGGATGAGCCGATAGCCATGCTTGTTGAAACTGGCAAGTCTGGCAAGAAGAGGAAGGCAAAGAGAAAACCCCAAAAGAAGGCCACCAAGTCTAAGAAACAAAAGAAAGACAAGGCATCTGATGCCTGTCACTTCTATAAGCAAGCCGACTACTAGAAAAGGAATTGTCCTGCCTACCTGGAATCTAAGAAAGGTACTTTCGAAACTTGTGTCATGGAAACTAATTTATTAGTGACTTCTGTGTCCTGATGTGTTGACTTTGGGGCTTCAACTCATGCGTGCAATTCACTGCAGGGGTTCAAAGTAAGCAGAAGGCTGAGTGAAGGAGAGGTGACACTTTACTTGGGGACTTCTACAAGTATTGCAGCTACGTCGATAGGAACCGTAGAATTAAATTTTAGAGAAGGGATTCTTGTACTGAAATATTGTCTTTATGTACAAAATCTAAGAAGAAATTTGATTTTTGTTTCTAAACTGTGTGTGGATGGATATACTGTCTCTTTTAGTAATATGATTACTATCAAAAGGAACAACAAATTCATCACATGCGGGGAACTGGAGAACGGTCTCTATGTTCTAGATCCTTCTCTAGAAACTAACTTAACCGAAACTACGTCGGTTGAAATCCCCAAGAAAAGGACTTGTGACATGGTTAGTCCCATGTGCCTGTGGCATTACTGACTTGGCCATATCGGTGTTGACCGAATCACAAGATTGGTAAAGGATGGTCCTTTGGGTTTTCTAACCGTAGAAAACCTTCCAACTTGTAAGCCTTGCCTTAGAGGCAAGATGACAAAGTGGCCATTTAATGGTAAGCCTGAAAGATGTACAGGCACACTTGACCTTATACATACTGATGTATGTGGTCCCCTGAGTGTTACGACCCGCAACCAACACGTGTATTTCATCACTTTTACCGATGATTTCTCACGATATGGTTACGTGTACCTAATGAGACATAAATCTGAATCCTTTGAAAAGTTCAAAGAGTTTAGACAAGAGGTCAAGAAATAGTTAGGGAGAGAAATTAAAGCCCTTCGATCAGATCGAGGTGGCGAGTATCTCTCTAGCGAATTCTGGGACTACTTGAAGGCCAATGGGATTATCTCACAGTTAGCTCCTCCTGCAACACCCCAGCTTAACGGTGTATTAGAGAGGAGGAATAGGACATTGCTAGACATGGTCTGGTCACTTCTCACACGCTCGGAACTACCCACATCCTTTTGGGGATATGCATTAGAGACCGCAATTTACGTGTTGAATCAGGTTCCAACCAATTTGGTTCCGAAAACTCCATACGAACTATGGACCGGAAAGAAACCAAGTGTCAGACACTTGAAGATTTGGGTTATCCTACGCACGTTAAAAGAACGAGTGCGGGCAAGTTGGAATCCAAGACCAGTCGTTGCCTATTTGTAGGCTACCCAAAGGATTCAATGGGTTATCTTTTCTATGACCCAAGTGAGCAGAAAGTGTTCTGCAGTCGAAATGCCCTGTTCTTAGAGACTGATTATATCTTGGACACTCATCGTCAGGAAATAGTTCTTGATAAGGAGAGCTCAGGATCAGTGGGAGATGTCCCGTAGGTTCCAGGTAGTGACCAACCTAGAAGATCCACCCGGGTATCCAGGCCACCAGTCTGTTATGGTTATGACTAAGATAGTTACCTGGTGGAAGCCTTGACTAGTGAGGAGGATCCCGTGNAAGTGGGTGGAGGCCATGAGAGCTAAGATGGACTCGATGGAGGCCAATGGAGTCTGGACTCTAGTAGATCCGCCCTCCGGGGTAAAAGCAATTGGTTGCAAATGGATCTAYAAGAGSAAGAAGGGCCCCAATGGCAGGATTGAGACCTACAAAGCTCGTTTGGTGGCGAAAGGGTATACTCAGAAAGAAGGTATCGACTATAAGGAAACCTTTTCGCCCGTGGCCATGCTTAAATCCATTAGGATCTTGATAGCTGTAGCAGCATACCATGACTACGAGATTTGGCAAATGGATGTCAAAACCGTGTTCCTGAATGGAGATCTTAGTGAAGATATCTACATACAGCAGCCGCAAGGCTTCATTGCTGTTGTTCAGGAACACATGGTATGTAAACTTAATAGATCCATCCATATATGGACTTAAGCAGGTTTCTAGGAGTTGGAACATCCGTTTTGACTCTACTGTCAAATCGTTTGACTTTGAGCAGAATCCAGATGAGCCCTGTGTGTACAGGAAGTCCAGTGGGGATAAGGTCATCTTTTTGGTGTTATATGTGGACGATATCCTACTCATTGGGAATGATGTAGGAATGTTGACTTTGGTCAAGGTGTGGCTTTCATAGCAGTTCTCCATGAAAGATCTTGCAGAAGCTTCCTATATACTGGGTCTTCAACTCTATAGAGATAGTCAAAGCGGATAATTGGATTATCCCAAGTTGCTTACATTGACAAAATTGTCAAAAGGTACAGCATGGAGAAATCCAAGAAAGGAAACGTTCCTTTCAGGCATGGAGTCACTCTCTCCAAAAAGATGTCTCCCAAGACTTCTGAGGAGATTGAGGGCATGAAAGGCGTTTCCTATGCCTCAGCCATAGAGAACATCATGTATGCCATGTTGTGCACTCGCCTTGACATAGCTCAGGCGGTGAGTGTTGTAAGCAGGTTCCAAGCCAACCCAGGGCAGGAGCATTGGACAAGTGTGAAGAACATACTCAAATACCTTCGAAGGACAAAAGAGTTTTGTCTAGTAATCGATGGTAGTCCACTGCAAACTCTGGGGTATACTGATGCTGATTTCCAGTCGAATCCAGATGATAGAAAGTCTACACTTGGGTATGTTTTCACGATAGGATCGTGTGTTGTTTCCTGAATGTCAGAAAACAAGGGTCCTAAGTAGCAAATTAATAGTCCACAACCCAAGCCGAACACAATGTCGTAAGTGAGGCTGCCTTATGAATGAAGGTGTTCATTCCTGAATTTGGAATTCAGCACATCACCAATTCCACTATTGTGTAACAACGGGAGGTTGATGTTAAGAGGTAGCTTCAGCGGAGAATGTGGCAGACCCATTGACTAAGCCACTAACACATAATGTGTTTGAGAAACACATGGAAAGTCGGGGACTCCGGCTTGTACCAGATTGGACCTAAGTGCAAGTGGGAGTTGTTAGACAGTTGTATGCCCTTAGCTCCAATCAAAATGATGTACATTATGAGTTTATTGTAAATGAATAAAGTACATATTTGATTCATGTTCCTATGGTGTGTTTCTATGTAATACTCTTAAATTGGACACTTATGAGACTTGTGTTGGTTTTAAATGTTCACAGCCGTTGGATAAGTCTGGGGAGATTTATCCTACGAAGGCTGACACTGGTGTCCTGCCAACTGTTGGGGTGGCTTGTCTCAGCCGCCAGGGTGAGACCCGAGGCACACGCAGTGTAGGATTACTTGAACCCTTGAACCGGACTAGATTTCTAGTATTGCCCTGGACCTTGGAGATTGATGGGCAAAACTGGAAAGTTACACCTAACCCCTAGACCCGATTATGGTACTGCACTAGGTGTCAGATCGAGCTGTCTTATATGCCAATCAGTGAGATCCTTAGCGGGGGTCAAAACCTGGGTATTTGGGACAGTCTGAGAATTCATCTGAGTGGGTGATCATAGTGACGGGATCAGCCCCTTTGTCGGACAAAGGTAATGATCGGGGATGCACTCTCTCTGATGGAAACCAAACTACCGGTAGTTGATTTCAATCGTTGGAATTT
>NW_010729302.1:356057-375452 GCF_000365185.1 Nelumbo nucifera
GATGAGCTCATGACCCGAAATGAGCTACGATGAGCTCAAGACCTGCATGGACTTGCGATGAGCTTAAGTCCATCACACAACTACGACAAGTGCAAGCTCATTACAGGATAGAAGCAAGTAAAAGAAACATGTGCATCGCTAATAATGTGTGTGATGGGATGCCTCGTAGGCTTAAAAAGGACATGCAAGATAAGTAGTGAAGTCTGCCAAGCCACGTCAGTTTAAAAGGGTCACAAAAGAAAGTAGTACACGTGTATTATGAGAATCCTCAAATGAAAGGAAAGTTTGTCCTTGAGATATCTCATAAGACACGTGGCGAAACCCGAGCAATGTTCCCTGACAACTGACACTGAATCCAAGATTCCCTTCCCTAATGGGAATAAAACACTTTTGGCTCTTTCCTTTCGGGACATCAAGATCTCTCCCTATAAATAGGGGTCCAATTCATAATGAGATCATAATTCTATTACCTCATTTGCCCTAACCTTTAGCCTACCTGTTGCTCTCGACTTTCCTCTGTCCTTCAAGGAGACCCCAAACCCTCGTATGTAGCCTTACCTCCCTACTCACACAATGATGTAAAAGAAGCCAAATTTCAAGCGTAAAAGCCGATTCTCTACTCTTGTTTGGAATCAGTTTGTTGTGTTGTAGCAGAGAGACTGATTCGGTTGAATTCTTTAAACCCAATTGTAGAGAGAAAATAATAAAGGGAAGATTTTAAGTTTGATTATAAAAATCGTGTTTTTGGAGTAAATCACGACCTAGAATCATGTTTGATTCTAACTGGAGTGAAGTGGGAAAATCTATCAATGGGGTTTTGTGGTGAGTTTTGAAATTGGGAGTGAAATACACATGGACTGAGTCTCTTTATATATATAAAACTAGCATGTCCGTGCGATGCACAAACTTGGACTTAAAACTTATTGTTTTATGGAGCTACACAACTTGGGGGTAGGGATGGCAATTTTCTCCATCCCTGCCAATTACCCAGCCTCCTCAATCAGGCGGGGATGGGATGGAGATTGCCCTAGCAGGGATAGGATGGGGGTGGAATTAATAGGAATATGTGATTGGGGATGCCAGGACGAAGAGTGAAGTCCACACCCCACCTCACCCCCAATTATATATATTAAATATGTGTGTATATATTATATTAAATATATAATATTATTTATGTTATTTATATATATATATATATATATCAAAATATATTTAAAATATTATTTGCATTTTAATTATTCATTTATTTTAAATAAAATACCTTTCTAAAAACAAACTTTTAATTAAAAAAATTCAGGGATTCAGGTCCCCGATGGGGAAGCCCTCTTTGTCAAGGACAGGGGATGCAAGCTAAACTTTTTTACAAGGTTTAATTTAAAACTTGTGGTCGGGATGGGGCGTATGGTTGTCACTCTGAACTCGTCCATTGCCATTCCTACCCTAGGGATCATCCCCTAAACCTATAACACCCCTCAAACCCATTAATATAGTTCCATTAATTATGGTAATTATAAAAGTAGTATCCAATACTTAGAAATTATTAAAATTTTCCAATTATTTATTTTAAAAGTTGGAAGTATTATCATTTAAGTTTCACTAAATTAACAAAATCACTAATTATTACAAAAAATTTATAGTAAATATCAAAATTACTGAACATATAAAAAATAATTTTCATCGATATTAATTTTCCACTAAAAATTACTGAAAAAATTTAATAATTGTTTGATAATGTCATTAAATATTAATAAATTGACCAAAATTTCTGAAAATATCAATAACTACTTATTTCTAAAAGTTACTGATAATTTTTAATTATTAAATTTGTATTTATTAATATTTTAATTAATTATTAATTTTTAGTAATTATTGATTTCAATAATTAACTTTCAAAAATTCTAAAATTAAATTACCAGAATCAGTAATTTTCAGCAAGTAATTCTTAGTAATTAAATTATTCAATTTACTAAAATTATGAAAAAATCATAGTTTAGGTGTTGATATTTACTAAATAATATTCAGTAATATCAGTAATTATTGAAAATATAAAAATATTTCACAAATTAATTTAACTACACAAATTAATTTAATTAATTAATTTACCCACATTTTTGGTGTTTAGATGGCTTATAATATAGATTAAGATGTGGTTTAGGAAGAATTTTAGGTGAGAGAGATAGTTTAGGAGAAATATTAGGAGGGGGTTGGCTAAGTGGTTGAGGACATGAGAAAGAGATTTAGAGTGGCACTCTGGTGTAGAAGAGAGAACTGCCACGTGACTATGTGGAAGGACTACGAAGGGATAACGGAGAAAGGAGAGAGGTTTAAGAAGAGAAAAGAGAAGGGGAAATGGGAGAAGGAGAGGACTACTGATGTGGGACCTAATCACTTTATAATATAATATAGATAGATAGATAATGCAAATCCATGTTTGGGCTTGGTTATGAAAAGCCCATATTATATTTTTGTCCACGTGGCCTTGTAGGGAACGTGGCAAAAACAAAAGACCAGACTAAGTCATGTCATGTTCAAGAGAAAGGGTAAAATGAAAATAGCGCGTAGTCAACCTTACATGAGCTGGCCGGAATATTTGAAAAGTATTAGAGAGAACGAATTTGTGTTATTTTTGGGGTTAATGAAAATAAATTTGTGTTTCGACAACATATTAAGAGAATAGATTCCAAACATCTACTACTGCAAAATTGTGTTTGTTTGCTTAATTCTCTGTGTCAACAAACGTGTAGGATTACGGGTCATTGGATTGGGATGGATCCGCTCTAAACTAACCCATAAACCTGGCAATCGGGTCGGGTTGAATTGGGTTAAGGCAATTTTCAAGTCATTTCAGCTTGCGTCAGTTTTTGGGTTGGGTTAGTAAAGGTTGCACCTTTACCTTAAATATTCAGATTAGAATTGACCCAGGGGTTAGGTCAATGGTTCAATTGCCTCGATCAGTTGCTTTTACCAAGTCAACAATTTTTTAGCAAACAAATGGATTTAATCATCCAGTTCAAATGGTTTGATCGTTTGAATTGTTCAACTATCTGGGGTTAACAGTAACACCAGTTTGAAAATAGGTGGCCCGGTGTGGCTCAACTCAATCCAACCCAATTCCAATTTTTTTAGGTGAGGCCAATCCGGTTTCTAGTTAAGGTCACTGCACAGGGTAATCAACTTTTTGCCGGGTCTACTAACCCGGAGGAAATTAATGAGCCGCATTTAATTTGATCAATCTGGGAATCCCAACAAGAATTCGATTTGAATTTAAAACGGGTAAGAGCAGGCATGAAGAAAGGACAAAAATTTTGTGGTATATTGATCGAATAGTGTGGTCAAGAGTTTCGCGTTCAGAATGATTCAAAATTCTCTCGTTTAAGCAGTCAAAATTTAGACTAGACTCGAGGTTTTTTACCAGCTAGCGTTAACTGGACAAATTAACCCAATAACAAATCTATATATGTATTCTCTGGTTTTAGTTGTTCATCATCATTGAATCCATTCATACTTCATTCATATCCTGCAACAGAGAAAAAAAAACAGCTTACTTGTTCATAAGAAAAATGGAGTCTTTCAGAAGAAATCTGTTGAGAGTTTTGATCACTCTGATCATCTTGTTTCCAGTTCTATTCTTGCCTCTTGCAGCTTCTCGCCCTCTTGATGGAGGTGAGTGGTTAATTAGAAAGGAAGATATCGTGCTGCAACTTCAATCCCTAAGAGGCCCAGTACCACCTTCCGGGCTTTCATGCACCACAACCCGACCAAACAACAAATGTCCATAAACTGAATGAAACCAACTTCAGATCCAAGTATGATATCCGATGACTCGTGTGCTTCACTGAACACTGAAGATGGATCGAAGCTCAAAGAGATACAGAAAGAATAATTTAATTAAATTTTGTTTTATTTACTTTTAATTTATTCTTTTCCTTTGCTTTGGGGCCTTCCTCAAAGGGTTGTGCCAATGTTGTAATATCTTCATTTACGTAATTAGCACATTCATTTTGGATAAAAAAAATTCAGAATCAATGCCAATATTTGATGTTCGAATCTGATTAACTTTCATGGCAGCACCTGACAATTTAGGGGTATAGTTTGATTAGTCAAAGCTCTTCTATCTGGTATCACGTCTTTTCGGTATTGTAGATCGATTTACCATTTTGTATATTAATATTGGGCTTAATTTTTCTATGTTTTCGGACCTAAAAATCTTTTTAAAGTTAAGGGATTTCTGCAATTGCTCCCTTAATTTATTGGGTAATCAGCCCGAAATGGTAGAGGTGTAAAGTGGGTCGTGCCGGGCCGGCATGGCAAGGCCCACGCAAAAGGTGGGTCATGCCGTGCTGGCCCATGGGCCATGCCTCCATCCTCGGTGGAAATTTTGGGGGTCGGCCCAGTACGGTCAATGGCCCAGGCCTGGGCCGGGCTAGGATGCAGACCTTGCCAGGCTAGGCCACATGGCGGGCCTTGGACCTAGGCTGAACCGGGCTACACTATTTTTTTTTTGTCTTTTTTTGAAAATTTTGATTTCTTTTCTAAGTAAAATTGTAAAACTAAAATATTTAACTTTTCTTCGAACTTTGTGAATTGGAAACTATTTAAAAAATTAAGAAATGAGAAATCTAAGTTATCTAACACATAAATGAAAAAAAAAATACTTAACCAAATTAAAAGAAGAATGATGGAATAACACATTGGAAGAAAAATAGGAATTTTATTCCATTTAATTTTGAATGGTACAAATTACAAATATAATGATTGGTCATTGGATACATGGATGAATGAAATATAAAAATGGAATAAATTAATAAAATATAAAAAATGTAATATAGTTACAAATTGAAAATACAAAATAACATTGTTAAAAAATTAAAAAAAAATATATCAAATAAATTAAATAAAATTTACAATAATTTGAAAAAAAATTCTATACAAGTAGTCAAATTCATGAGCCATGATTCATGACTTTCATCATCTGCTTCGGGTGAAATATCCAGTGTAGTATCATGCCATCCTTTGTCTTGTAATCTATTTTCTGCATCTACCCAATCCTTGAAGCAGATGCACATCTCTATGCTTTCATCATTCATGTAGCTTCTTTTGTCATCTAGCACCCTAGTACTTACACTAAAACAAGACACTGATGGAACTGTAGACACCGGAGGGATTAGTAGATCACGTGCCATGGCGGCGTGAACTGAATAATTTTTCGAATATTCACTCCACCATGCTAAACTATCAAAATTATTTGATCCTTCACCTAAATTAGAAAAATTTGCTTGTAAATAAAAATTAAGTTCAGTAAATGAACTTGTTGTAGAAATAGCAGATTTCTGCCTTCTACTTATTAAATAAAAAAGTTTTTCTCTTCTAATACTGGGCTCAAGGTCAAAAGTAGAAGATGCTGTACAGGTGTTTAGATTCATATAAACTGTACATTTCAAATAATAAATTATTAATTTCTTCTTTTTTATTTCCTATATCAGTATTCATATTTTCACAATATGATTCAAGTAAAATATCTAAACCATTTTCCTAATCCTAGGGTCTAATATTGTAACTAAACAATAAAGGGGAGAAATGTTCTCCCAATATTTTTTAAATTTATTTTTCATTATTTCAACAATACATTGAAATTATGGATTATTTCTATATTTTCCAAAACAATCACTAATTACCATTAATTGATAAGGTAAATTACAACTAGTTGGATAATAAATTCCAGATAATTCATTAGTTGCATCATAAAATGTTTTAAAAAATCTCTTATACAGACTGCTATTTCCCAATCTTCCTCAAATATCATATCATTAGGTATTTTTGAATTATAAAAATCAATAAGAATTTGTTTATGAAAAATACAAATTTCTAACATCTAATATAAAATGTTTATATTTTAAACCATAATTTTGACATTAATATTTAAATTCTTGTTTTCTTGCCCTGAACTTTTTATATATGTAATATAATTTCTAATTTTTGAAATATGAGGAGAAATAATATTCAAGGAATCTTAAATACATAAATTTAAGGTGTGACATGCACATATAATATGAAATAATTTACCATTTAAGCATGGTTTTAATTAAGATTTTAAAATATTTATTGCAGAATCATTATTGTTGGCATTATCAAAACTAATAGAAAATAATTAATTTTCTATTCCATAATCATGCAAAGTATTTAAAATACTTGCAACAATAGCTGGGCCAGTATGTGGCCATTCAAGTCTAGTAAAACTTAAAATTATTTTATTCAAAAGCCAATTTTCATCAATAAAATGGCCGGTAACACAAATATAACTTATATTAAATTTGGATGACCAAACATCCGAAGTAATCGCAACTTTAGAATTAAAACTTGTTAACAAAGAAATTAAATTTTGTTTATATGAATAAAAAATTTTTAAAGCATCCGACCTAATAGTATTCCTAGAAACTTTTTTATATTGTGGGTTTACAAAATTATGCAACCATTTTTCAAGCTTTGGATCTTCAGCTAATATAAATGGTTGTTCTACATGTACAATATACTTAACAAGTTCTTGTCTCATTTTTTCTTGTGAATATTTAAAAGTACCAAAACTACTCCCCCTCCCAAATTGTATTTGAGTTGCTTCTCTCCCTTCATCTTCTTCTTTCTCATGTGTGAGTAGATGTCTGCTCAAATGACCCGTACCACCCTTGCTACAATAACTAAAGTCCTTCCAACATTTTTGGCAAACTGCCATTTTCCCCTTCCCCTCAATATCCTCTACTTTGAAAATTTTCCAAACCAGGCTACTCAACTTAGAGGCCCTCCTTTCTCTCCTAGTATCAATACCGGGGGTGAAAGTTCCACTTCCATATCGACATCAATCGCATCAGTGCTAACACTATCATGATGCGATTGAATATCATCAATGGTGAACATGTTGGGGAATTGGTTCTAAAAAGATAAAAATTAATCTAATTTGACTTACCCGGATTGCCGGTTCAAAGTCCCAACTTGATTTCAACGGTTGAAGCTATTCAACGTCCAAGCCTCCCAAATTGAGATACTTGAGCTGGTTGAGCAAACCTTCTTCTTGTTGAAAGTTGAAACTTCAATAAAGTTGAGACTTGAGAATTGTAGAATGCAGAATCAGACAATCAGCTAATTAGAATTACTCTGATTGCAGAGAATTGAGAATGTATGAGTATGAGAGAGAGAGATAAGAGATTAAGAGAATTGTTGAATTGGTGTGAGGAGAATGGTGGAGGATAGGGCTATTTATAGGAATTGAACATAATTCAATTGCCTAAAATACCCAAAAAACTAGTTGTTATTTAGTTGTTGGAGGGGTATTTTGGTCATTGTAAAGTTATTTATAACTTTATCCAAAATGCCCCCTAAACTAGTTGCTATATAGTTGTTGGGGGGGCATTTATGTCATTTTTTCAACCCCATAAGCAAAATGCACAAACACCCCCCTAATATGATTGTTTATAGTTGTTGGGGAGGTATTATAGAAATACCCCCCCAAAAAAGCTGAAACTAGTTGTTGGACCCCTTGGCTATATTTCGGGCGGGCTAGGCTGTGCTGGCATGCGGGCTGCGGGCGGCAAAACACGAATAGTCATGCTGTGCCATGCTGGCTCATGGACCTCGAACCCCTAGCCCAACACAGAATGAACCTTCGTGTCGAGCCTGGCACGGCCGGGCCTGATTTACACCTCTACGAAATGGAGTTACACTTTCAAAATTTCAAGAGTATATATGAAAATTGATGAATCAATGGGAAGAACAGGGAAAAATTAATTGTTTTTATTGGAAATTGGGGTCACAAAAACTTGGAAGATGAGTGCTCTGAACTGTGTCTGTCTTTATGTTCGTTCCCAAGATACAATAGAGCGTTGGGTGAGAATCTACAATCACACACCAAAAGTCAAAGTTTCTCTTTGCAAACCACATGCGAAGTGTGAGCAAAGTGTGCCGCTAAAACACCTCATTGCATCGCACACATGCATGCAAAGCAAATTAAGTAAATAAGCTCATATTTAAAAACTCTTCTCTTATATTTCTAAGGAGTGTAAATAAGCTCCTATTTAAAAACTCAAAGCAAATTGAGTAATTTTCCAATGTGGGACATATCAAAAACTGATTTTATATGAGAAAAAACTATTTTTCAGGACATATATGCAGGTGTCTTTTTCATGTAATTGATCAATCAAACCCTATTAGATTTAATCTCTAATGAGATTAAAATCCAGCAATACTATAATAAGTTGATGAGGCTTTGTTAATGCATATATACAGGCATATGTATGTAGATTGATGTATTATAAGGTTTATAACATGCATGCATGGCTTGGTGTTATTGCATGCTTATCAGATTATGTACATGTTTTCATATATGCATGGATATGCTCTATAGGAGAGGATTTAGATTTGGTTCTCTCACAAAACCGTCCTCATACCATTTTGATCATAAGTCTTTTGTATTGCGGATTGAGAATATCTCTATACTTGTATGCTTGTATTCATCGAAAATATTTCCAAATATACGAATGCAAAGGGATGTAAAGACCGTCTAAAGACCAAATACGATCTAATGAAGAGAGTTGATCATACATAATTTAAGTATTTCATGTATGCATATATACGTATATTTGTGCATATCGACATTAATGATGCAAGAATCAGAAGAACAATCTATAACTGGAGAGTTCTTTCATTTCCCCGGTCTGCTTGAACCAGGAATTAGGTTAATTAGTTGATTGAGATCATGGATTTCTGGAGGAAGTTTTGAAGCTAAGTCTAACAAATTTAATCCGAGTCTCTAGGGATTAGGGTCAAAACATGGTTTTTGAACTGTCATTGATGTGGTCAGTCAAACTGTTTGGCCCAGAAATCGTTCAGATAAATGATTCTGTTTTACCTCAAATTTGGTCTTTGACCAAAAACCGTTGAATTGGTCAATGGAGTTGATTCGGGTGATTAAACCATTTATCTGTTAGACTCATTTAATAGTTTTTTATCATTTTATTATTTTAATTATAAATTTCGTTTTTTATCAAAATAGGCTATTCGTTTAAATTGGATACTCGAACCATCAACCCGAAAACCAATGACTAAAACAATTCCAATTCTGGCCTCTGGGACGTTTTTTAAAACATTGGGTAAAATTGAGAACCATGTTAGTGTTCCAATTTCCATATACATGAGTGCGGGCCCATGTACATTGACGCATGATTGATCATCAAATGGGCCTTCCACTTCCAGCTGTTTGTTTGTTGTTTCAATAACTAGCATTAGTTTTCTATAGAATGTCTTGGAATTGTGCCATGGCTGGCTGTGGAGTCAGACTTAACCAGAACTGAATCTGGCCCTGGGTGTAGCCTATCGGGCTTATTATCTACTTTGTATTCAAACTTTTCACACTGACTTTCCTTTAATAGGCCATGTGTTTGGTTTGAAAGAAAAGGTAGGGAAAGGTGGGAGTGTAGGTTTCCCTACCTTTTCTTTCAGAGTTTGGATTGTCTCCCCATGGAGCACACCCCACAACACATCTTAGCCCAAGGTTTTTAAAACCGTTAGGTCGAACGGCCCAATCGTTCAAATCAAACGGATTGCCCATTTTAATAAAAAAAACAAAAATAAATAAAATATGACCAAAAACTGTTGTGGGTTGATGGTTCGAATGGTTTGACACCCAGGTCAGTGGTTTATTGACCAAATCAACGGTTTTTTGTCAAAAGATGGTTCTGAGGTGAAACAGAGGTGATCGGTTCCTAATTTTTCCGGTTCGACCATCCAATCTGGACCGATTTTGAAAAATATTGTCTTAGCGTGCATTGAGAACATCTCCCATACTTGTCATGTGGAGATGTTCCCAATGCACGGTTGGGATGTGTTGTGGGTAGACCTGTTCACGGGCCGGGCCGGGCCAGGTTCAGGCCAGGTTTACATTAATAGAAAATGTTAAGTCCCGAGCCCGAGCCCAGCTCGACTATAAAGCCCGAAGCTCGGGCCCGAGCCCGAGCCCGACTAGAAATTTGGAAAAAAAGATTTTTCCTTTTTAATTCAATTAAAAGTTGTTTTATTTATATTAAAAGACCTCAAAACCTAAAAAATAATGAAAAGTCTCATTATTACTAGAAAAAAGAGAAGAAAAATATATTATATATATGCTTTTTTATTATATAAAATATATTTTTATTAATATAATACATAATACATTATCAAGTCAGGTTTGGGTCGGGATTTTTTGAAAAAGCCCGAGCCCGGCCCGAAAAAAATTGGGCCCGACATTTTAGGCCCGAGCCCAAGCCCGCGCGCTTGAAATCTTGCCCAAGCCCGACTTAAATCGGGCCGACCCGGGTTGGCTCGTGGGGGTGTGAGGAGGGGGCAATGATCTATGGGGAGCCAATGGTAATTCTTTTTTTTCAAACCAAACATAGCCTTAAACCTAGGATTTTGGCTGATCCAAATGATGGGTTTGTTTTATAGCCCATCTAGTAGACTTACTCTTGTCCTACCCTTTGAGTTCTAGTGCTCGTTTGAGAGGGCTGAGCTGAACATTCAGCTAAGGAGTCTGGATTTTGTACCAAAGACAACTCTACCCACACCTATCTACATAGCATCACAGCCATACATGGGGAACATCTCATCCTCTTACATGTTATTATGAATAGAGAGATATTCCTAAAGCATAGAGGTAGTGTTTTGTGGATAGGCATGGGAAATTGTTGTGGATAGGAGATCTGAAGTCTCAGCTAAGCGGGTTGAACTGCTTTGAGGTGCTCTCCCGATAAGCTATCTATAGAGACCAAAGAGAACGACCCAAAAATAATGAGTGATTGATAATTGATTTGGCCTCTCTGGATTTTACCAAATATAACTTAAAGGCTTCCTTGATTTCAGCCCTCCAAATAGGATAAAAATAACAGCTGAAATGGCTAAACTAAATGCTTTATTGCTTATTTATAGGCATTACAGATATAACATTTTGTATTAAGGTCAAAGGCCTTGAAGCTAGGGGTGTCAATTGGACTGGATTTGGTCCAATCCGATCCAGTCCAATGTCAATCCATTATAAATGGACTAGGTCCAATCCAATCCAATGAATGTTTTGGACCAATTTGGATCGGTCCAATTCAATGTCTGGACCGTCCAATATGTTTAAATTCATTTTGATTAGATTGCTTTCAACCCAAACCTAGTCCATTTACACTTATATTCTTATCTTATATCAATGGACTAGATACTGGCTTAATCCAACCCAATCCAATATAAATTTGATACGGACAGACCAGGTCTAATCCAATCTAATAAATATTTTGGACTGGATTGGTCCAATCTAATATGTCTTGTTGGTCCATCCAATCCGTCCAAATTGATTTTGGACTGGATGGGGTCCAATCCAAAACCGATCCATTGACACCCTTATTTGAAGCCCAGCCCCAGCCAAGGCCCAGGTTCATATTTCAGGCCCTCAATCACCCTTACCCTATTCAATAATGGTGTCTAATTTCATTAAAATTAACCTCCATGTTGGTCATGACATGCATATATATGAGATACTCTCTCTCTCTCTCTCTCTCTCTCTCTCTCTCTCTCTCTCTCTCTCTATCTATATATATATATATTTTCTCCTCTTTTTTGAATTTTTTATTTTTTACTCCATGTCATTTTTGAAACAACCAATGAGATGCACTTTCCCAATAACCTAAATAATCTCTTCTCCAAAAATTTCTCCTAAATTACCTCCCCCACTTTCTCCAAAATTATCTCTAATTCCCATTTATCTTCTAAACAATCTCTAATTCCTATTTATCCCCAAAATTATCTCTAATTCCTATTTATCCTCTCCCCTACTTTTATCTATATCTATCTAAAGAAAGCTTTAATTAAAAAATTTAAGAATTATTTAAATATTCTAATAAAGTTATATAATACCTTTAAAATATCTATTAAAAACACAAAAAATAAATTATGTTTTTTTTTTCCAGATTATCAATTTAAATGTTTTTTAAATAAATAAATATTTTAAATAACAAAATATTTAACATAACTAGATTTTAAACAGTTAAAATAAATAAATTATGTAATAAATTTAAAAAATTATAAAAAGTAGAAAAATAATTATAACATAATATTGAAATTAATAAAAATTTAATATTTTACATAATATTGTAAATAATTAATTTCACTTATATCAAGTAATAATTCGAGAAAATAACTTTCAAAAAAATTAATATTTATTAGTAATAATTTTAAACTCTTAATCTATATTTATTATATAATTATATATACTAAAATTAATATTTATTGTCTTTGTGATAAATGTATTTCCAATGATTATGTATAAATTTATTTTGTTTTGTTATTTAACAGAAAACTTTCAATAATTATTGGATATTAGATTACTATTATTGAAATTTTTAAATTTAATTTATTGTACTTATTGTATTTATTGTATTTTTGTTATAATTTATTGATTAATATTTTTTAGATACTAAACTATTATTTGAGATTATACTATTTACTGAATAAGTTAATATATTTTTAGTACTTATTGTATTTTTGTAATTTTTGTAATTATTGTACTTTTCATTATCAATATATTTTCAATAATTGTGTATTTTTTCTATAATTTTTCAATAATTATCGAAGATTAAACTATTGTTATTTATCAAAGATAAGACTACTAATTGAGCTAAAATAATGAGTGTTCATGAGTTGGTTCAGTTTGGTCGTAGACTATTTGGCCAATCAAATTGACCTGGTTAGGTTAGGGAGTTGGTCAGCTAAAACCGACTGACCTTTAGTGAAAACCGACCCACTCAAGTTGTATCGGTTTGGGTCAATTTATTGGTTTGGCCAGTCTGTTCAAAAGATTTAAACTTAAAAATTTAATTTAATTTTAAAAATTATAGTGCAATTATTAAAAATAAATTTAAAAATTAGATTTATGATATAAAACATTTTAGACTAAGAAATATGGGAAATTTTTCACTTTTCCATATTAAAAATTATATTTAAAATAAAAAATATTAATATATATCCATGGTTAGGTCATTCGATTTTGGTTGGTTTACAAATGGCCAAAGTGAAACTAATCCAACTTGGTCGAATTAGGAAGTTTTTGAACGAAAAACGAACTCCGGTCAAGTTAATTAGGTTGGTTGGTTTCATCAGTTTGATAAATAAACCTAACTGAATTTAATTATTTTTATTTTTGTATTATAAAAATTTTATTAAAAGTAGTATATAAAATATTAATTATTAATTATTAAAAAGTTGAAAATATAAAACAAATATAAACTCTTATGTGTTTTGTTCAGGTCATGGCTAAGCTGGTCCTAAGAGACACGTGGCCGCCCAGTCATCGTCGGGCCACGTCGACATAGCTCGACCGATCTACACTATTATTGTGGCCAACCTTATCCTTTCAGCCACGTCGGCTACACATCAAACGGAAGAGCACAACTACGGATAAAGAGGAGTAAGGAAGACGACTCCACTGGGGAATGGGACTCTATCCCGAATACCTCGGTTGCTAACCTCATCCCAACAACCCCGGAAGCCCAATTTGACTAGGACACAGATCTCCAACTATAAAAAGGTACTCCATGCTCAAGGTAAGGGATCCCAACTTCTGACACCCATACTATTACCCAACTCGGACCAACATCTACGTAGCTCGACCCGACCATTCACTACTTCATACTGACTTGAGTGTTGGAGTACCTACCCGAGGATAACTCCTCGAGCCTCTGACTTCTCCTTTCTTGATCATAGGTCTTGAAGTGTGGCCTTGTCCTTGTAGCTTGGCCCTGCCCTGTCAGCAAGGATTATCTGGTTGCTCTCCTCAGTTCGTGCACCACCTCAGATTGAGAAGCATCAGATTGGCGCCGTCTGTGGGAAATAAACAAAAAGCCTTTCCCAAAAATCCTTCCTTCCTCACCGCTCAACAAAGAAAGTGATCAAAATGCCCAAGAACCAACCCGAACAATCAACAGGCCGATCCCCATCTCTGGAGTCTCGACATCGCAGCCCTCCACATCAAGAAATTCCACAGCCTCTAGTCGCGGTCGATCCTATGCAGTTCCGAGCAATGCAAGAGAAGGTCAACAAGATCTTCAAAATAATGCAGAACCTAGGATCCGTGGCACCGCTCAACAAGACCATCCCCCCTCATGCCCTGACGCGTACAAAGGATGATCCTCGCCTCGAGGACCCCAAAACGTGCCAGGTGGACAATGGTGTAGTGCAGTCCAACTAAGAAAAGCAAGATACAACAAGAAGGTCGGCCCCCTCCATCCGCTCTCACAATAGAATGCACCAAACCACACGGATCCCCGCCAAAGAAAGGCTCGGTAGACGAACGCCACCTTGCGTGGCCTCTGTCGTCAAGTCCAGCTCCTTGAAAGACCGCACTGCGTGTCCTAAGAAGGAAAGGGCAGCGTACAATGCAACCCCGAACCATAGGGATAATGAGATTTGGGAACTCTGATAGCGCTTGGAAGAGCTGGAGTGTAGCCAAGGCCAAAGAAGCACGACGTCGGTTGTAGATCAGCCCACGCAACCAACTGCCAAGGAACCACCTTTCACTCAGGAAATTGTGGACGAGGTACCTCCCATAGGATGGCAAGCACCTCAGCTTGACAAGTATGATGGAAACACTGATCCTGCCGACCACATCGAGCCATTGAAGGCTCAACTAATGTTGCATGGGTCTTCCAAGGGCCTAATGTGCAAAGCCCTAGTGGCCACCCTCACAAGTCCAGCCCTAACCTGGTATTCTTCTCTGCCTCCATGCTCAATAGCGTCGTAGGAGTAGTTGGAAACTCAGTTCCATGCACAGTTCACAACAAATCAAAAGCACTAGAAGACCTTGGCCAACCTCATGCAAGTACGACAGAGGAAAGCCGAATCTCTTAGGGACTACATTGTGATATTCAACAAAGAGGCACTATAGGTCAGAAACCTGAATCAGTCCGTGGCTGGCACTGCTATTCAACACAGCTTTCACCCATCGCCATTCAACTTCTCCATCTCCAAGAACCCTCCACAAACCCTGGCTATGCTAATGAGCCATGAGCAGAAGTACATCAATGCAGAAGAGGCGCAAACACAGTTGCGGGACAAGGAAGAGAGGCCCGACAAGAAGAGGAGAGATATTGAGGAGCGGATATCAGAAAGATCAGACCAGGACCATAAGAGGCAAGACTGCTGACTCGATCATAGACCACGAACACCCCCGCTGACCTATTGGAACTTCATGACGCTCAATATACCGCGGTCTGAAGTCCTGATGCAAATCCGCAACCGCAATTACATTTGTTGGCCTGAGAAGATGAAAAACCAAACCAACAAAAGGAACCGCAACAAGTATTGCGAGTTCCATAGAGATCATGGCCACAACACAGAGAACTACTTTGACTTGTGCTACCACATCGAAGACCTAATCAGGCACGGGTACCTTGGCGTGTTCGTCGACAAAAGCGAGAAGCCAGCATTGGAAGAACAACATGTGGAGAATGCTCGGACATCGCCCCGAGCCCCTCCTACTAGTGTGATCCACGTCATATCAGGAGGAATCACCACAAGAAGGGAGAGTAGCTCGAGGCACAAGAAGTATGCGTAACTATACAAGATCGACAACCAGGGGCACAAGAAGAAGCACGACCAATCTATCACATTCACCGACGATGACCTCCAGGGGGTTCAGATCCTGCATGACAACACCTTGGTAATCACAACCGAGGTTGCCAACTTCAAGATACGACAGATTCTGGTTGATACAGGCAGCTCTACCAATGTACTCTTCAAGGACGCATTCGAGAAGCTCGACAACAACAAACAACGCCTCACCCCCATCAACACTGCCCTGATGGGCTTCTCTAGGGAGCCCCTCCTGCCCATTGGAAGGATAACCCTTCTCATACTGATCGGAGATGATGACATTACTGTGACGACAATGGTGGACTTCATTGTGGTTTGTTGCCCCTCTTTGTACAACATCATGCTTGGTAGGCCGACCCTTAATGCTCTGTAGGCTACGGTCTCCACATTCAACCTCGCCATGAAGTTCCCCACCAAATATGGCATAGGGGTAGCATGTGGAGACCAAAGAATTGTGCAGCATGAAGGGATGAGAGATCCATCATATGGATAGCCGAACCCTGTAGGTAGGTTGGGCGAAATTTCAAAAATTTCTCTCTCCCATGTGGGAATTACATTCCCTATTTTAGAAAACTACATTTTCAATGATCAATCTTGAACCCTAAACCAGACCAGATATGAAACCAAAAGGTAGGAGAGGGAAATACCTGATACAGAGTAGTAGTAACTCCCAATGAAGGAGTTCACGCCCAAGGAGATCACCAAAGACTGCTCCCACAGAAGATGACACAGCGTAGGGTGGAGCAAAATCAACAGTGTGATTCTTCAACAAGAACCTAATTCTTCACCAAGAATCTGATGGAGGGTGAGGGAGCACGACTTCAGATCAGTTTTTCTCAAAAAATTGATATCAAGAACCTTTCTTGATCGCTCCTACAGGTGGAGACCGAACTGGCAATGGCGGCAACAATAGGAGAAGGCAAGAGTAGAAGATGGCGTCAGTCCAACTGCAACAATCTTCTCTCTTGTATCAGTAATCTGATTAGGTGAACTGGGGTTCGCCCTTCTCCTCTATTTATAGCCTTAAAGAGAGCTTCTCCTAATACCATTAGGAGTTTCCTAATCCAAATCTTGTATTTTGATCTGGACTCTCTTTAAGAGATAAGGATAATCCCTTATCTTATTTGTAGATAAAGATCAACCCTCCTAATCTTATTAGGAGTTTCCTAATCCAAATCATTATTTGGATCTGGACTCTCTGAGTATCCCTATCCTATCTGCTGATCTAAATCCCAGAACCGCCCCTCTTTAATTAATCATATTAAACCAGTTCGAATTGAGCTTTAGGCCCATTAAGTCCATGTGCTCTCTTATCCTCCAAACTGTTGCCCAGTTGGGTATCCTTGTATGGCGTGGGACCCAAACATTGATCTATACATCAGCCACATGGGTCCAGCCCAGCCTCTGTTACAAGGCCTGGACGAATTCACTGTAGGAGACAGTGAACCCCTGAGTCCATCACCATGGGCTCTTAATGGGCCCAACATTTACACTAAATGGTCCCTGGGTCAAACCACCTTATAAAAACCCAAGGACTGTGGGCAGATGCAAGATTAGCCCATCAGATATTACCCTCAATGGTCTTACACTTAACCTCTCAACCCATAATGATCAAACACTACACGAAAAGAGAGGACCTCTCCCTCGGCTGCAAGGAGTAGTGCTTCACTCTCTACTCACATGGATCCCGGGAATTAAAACCTTTTGCAAACATTTTGAAACCATAATATATATATGTATATCTCTATATAAATATATTTTGCAAAACAAATTTCAACGGTTGAAATCGGCTGCCGACAGCTTTGGTTTCCATCAGAGAGAGTGCATCCCCGATCATTCACTTTGTCCGACAAAGGGGTTGATCCTGTCACTATGATCACCCACTCAGATGAATTCTCAGATTGTCCCAACATACCCAGGTTTTGACCCCTTCTAAGGATCTCACTGATTGACATATCAAAGACAGCCCAATCCGACACCTAGTGCAGTATCATAATTGAGTCTAGGGGTCAGGTGTAACATTCCAATTTTGCCCATCTATCTCCAAGGTTCAGGGCAATACTGGAATTCTTGTCCGGTTCAGGGTTTCAAGAAAACCCACACTACATGTACCTCAGGTCTCACCTTGGCAGTTGAGACAAGCCACCCCAACCAACTTGGTGGCACATCAGTGTCAACCTTGGTAGGATAAATCTCCCCAGATCTATCCAACGGCTGCGAAGATTCTAAACTAACATGAGTCTCATATGTTTCCAGTTTAAGGGTATTACACAGAAATACACCATAATAACATGAATCAAATATGTACTTTATTCATTTACAATAAATGACATAATGTACATCATTCTGATTGGAGCTAAGGGCATACACTGTCCAACAACTCCCACTTGCACTTAGGTCCAATCTGGTATAAGTCGGAGTCCCATGCTTTCCACGTGTTTCTCAAACACTTTCTGTGTCAGTGGCTTAGTCAATGGGTCTGATACATTCTCCGCTGATGCTACCTTCTGAATTAGGGCGTTCCCTCTTCCAACTATCTCCCGCAGTACATGATACTTCCTCTCGATGTGCTTCGACTTCGAGTGGGCTCGTGGCTCCTTAGCCTGAACGATAGCTCCAGTGTTGTCACACAACAATGCAATGGGTGATGTGCTGGATGGAATTTCTCCCAAATCATGAATGAACTTCTTCATCCATACGACTTCTTTGGCAGCTTCACTTGCGGCAATGTATTCGACTTCGGTTATGGAATCCGCCATGGACCCCCATTTGCTGCTTTTCCAGTAAACAACGCACGATCCTATTGTGAAAACATACCCAAATGTAGACTTTCTATCATCTGAATCTGACTGGAAGTCAGCATCAGTATACCCCTAGATCTGTAGTGAACTACCATCGAATACTAGAAAAAACTCTTTTGTCCTTCGAAGGTACTTTAGTATGTTTTTCACAGCAGTCCAATGCTCCTACCATGGGTTGGCCTGGAATCTTCTTACTACACTCACTGCCTGAGCGATGTGAGGACGAGTACACAGCATGGCATACATGATGCTCCCCACGGCTGAGGCATAGGGAACGTCCTTCATGCCCTCGATCTCCTCGAGAGTCTTGGGAGACATGCCCATGGAGAGAGTGACTCCATGCCTGAAAGGAACATTTCCTTTCTTGGAGTTCTCCATGCTGTATCTCTTGACTATCTTGTCAATATAAGCAAATTGGGATAATCCTATTATCCTCTTCGATCAATCTCTATAGAGTCGAAGACCCAGTATATAGGAGGCTTCTTCAAGATCTTTCAGGGAGAATTGCTGTGAAAGCCACACTTTCACCGTAGTCAACATTCCTACATCATTCCCAATGAGTAGAATGTCATCTATATACAGAACCAGGAACGTAACCTTATCCCCACTGGATTTCCTGTAAACAAAGGGCTCATCCGGGTTTTGCTCAAAGTCAAAACTTTTGACGGTAGAGTCAAACCGGATGTTCCAACTCCTAGAAGCTTGCTTAAGTCCATATATGGATCTATTTAATTTACATACCATGTGTTCTTGACCTACAGCTATGAAACCTTGCGGTTGCTGCATGTAGATATCTTCACTAAGATCTCGATTCAGGAATGCAGTTTTGACATCCATTTTCCAAATCTCATAATCATGGTATGCTGCTACAGCTAGCAGGATCCTAATGGATTTAAGCATGGCCACCGGAAAAAAGGTTTCCTCATAATCGATTCCCTCTTTCTGA